>FN649727.1:8019231-8031788 GCA_000310025.1 Ectocarpus siliculosus | reverse complement strand
GCAGGGGTATTTAGGGGGCCGAGGGATTCCCGGGTGGGGCAGAGGTGGGTTTGTTTTTTTTTTTCCCCCCTAAAATCCCCCAACGAAATTATAAATTCCCCGGGTTGGTGGTTTCCCTCCCGGGTTTGTTTTCATTTTTTCCCTGGGGGGGTTTTGGCTGGCAAGAAAATTTGTTTCCCTTCTTTTGCTGCCATTCTTTCGCTTGCTAGAGGACTGGGCCCGCAAGGGGCAACGTTTTGGGTTTAAATCCCTTCCCGCCCGGGCCGAATTTCTTTTGGGGGCAGGGGTTCAGCCCCGCGGGTTTCACGGGTTGGGCCCCCAGGGGTGGGTTTTTTTTCCCCCCCCCGAAAGGCCCCGGGGGTTTTTCCCTTTGGGGCACTCTTTTGGTAAACCCCTCCCCCCCCCCCCCCCCCCTCCCCGCCCCCATTCCCCATTCCCCACCTTACGCAGCTGACATTTTCGCGTCAGGTCTGACCCAAGTGTTCGACAGCCAGGATGATTTCCCTTCAAGTACAATTGGGTTGTACCAGGTTGGTGGGGCTACTGTATGCGCATGCAGAGTGATAAAGAACAGCCGGTCGCCTGTAAGGGTCTGCGAATTTATTCAACTTTTGTACGTGTACGGCTTGTCACGGTACCATTGCCTACTAATTTGCCTATTTGCTCCATTGCCCACTATTGCCGTACTGTCGGTACCGCAAGAATCGCACAACCGGCCCTTTCTGTCGCTTTGTCAGGCCAACTTGTTCCCCCGTCTCTGTTGCGCCTTCCGCCCCCACTTTCCTCTGTCTTCTCATCTCAACTCTGCGCAGACCCCCGACAGCAGCATGTACTGGCTCGTTGGCCAGGCAGGAGAAATCAAGATGGTACGATGCTTTCGTGTGGCGGCCCTTGTCTTGCAGTCGAAATCTACGCCTGCGTGAACGTGTTGTTATTTTGGTGACGCCACGCTTGGCAGCGTTGTATGCATAGCGATGCTTGGAACAGCCAAAATAGTCGAAGAGCTGACGCGTTTTTCTTCTAGGTCGGGGCTTCGCGTTGCGTGAAAGGTGAACGGGCGTTGTAATAGCAGGCTGATGTCTGATGCCCTCCAATAATGCCAGAGGGGACCTCTTCTGTACGCACACATGTACGGTACTTCAGCGAATGCCGCAATGAATCTGTCTGATGGAGATTGAGCGTGCGCGCGTTCTGTCACTGAGTGCTCCTGGTGAATAATTAATTCAAGCACCCGTCTAGCTCGCTCATCCTGTGTTGGTGCTGATGGATGACTCCGGCGCTCTCACGTCCAACGTCCGCTCATCATTAGGTGGACCTGGACGATCTCTCAACCATGACGACAGTGGTGGACATTTCATCGGGTCTGTCGTCGGGAGAGCTCTACGTGGACTACGAGGAGGTGAGCGATGGTGGTGCCGTGCGCTAGTGGAGGGTAAGTTGGGTGTCAAGCGTGAGTGTAATCATCACGCGAGACGTTTTCTGGTTCTGCCAAAGCATGAAACACTAAACCCCAGCTGGTTGCATGACCAGACCATGTTAGTGCCAGCAGACCACGCTTGGAGATGCGCAACGACTGTCTCGTGTAGGTTCATCACATCACCCCATACTCCTTCCAACCGCTCCTGTCCTGTTGTCCCGCTCTTCGCCTTGGTCTTGGTCTTGACGACAATGACAACGACAACGACAGGGTCTGCTTGGTCTCGCGTTTTCTCCTCTTTTTTCAACTGATGGCTACCCCGCCTACTTCTACCTCAGCTACACGGTCGAGCTAGATGATGGCGTGAGTGGGGGTATTTGTGGTACGGCGGGTGTGGCCTGCATGGTAGAATACTGAGAGGTAGTTTGACGGAAGTTTCTGACGGGTGGGCCTACATGGTATGGCGAACCTAGTGTTTAGCATGTAGAGACCGAACATTAACATTGTCGCCCTCCGTGGAGTCGAAAGTACATGTGTGTGTAGCTGGTACTCGACATGTTCCTTGATGCTTGTGGTGTGCTTTTGGAGTCGTTTTCGTCGATTGCTGCCCATCGCCCTGCCGCTCCTGGTACCTACGCTTTCGGCCAGCCGGACATGAATGTACGATCGTATTCCGCGTTGAAAGTATGTACTCATGTACATGTTTAATTCTGTGTTCTGGTGACACGCTTCCCCCAGGAGAACCAACGGAACCGTCTTTCGAAGTTCCAGTACTTCGCCGGCGACCCAGCTTTCACTCTCGCTTCGGAAGAAGTTCTGTTGACTTCTGCGCCAAAGATCGGCAGTATCCACTCGGCGGGCTGGGTCGGCTTCCAGCCATCTGCCTACGGTACAATTGTGAGATGGCTGCCAGGGTCCGTTAACGTTTGCGGGAAACATTAAGGGTTAGCCGTGTACTCTTTGCTGTGTGTCGTCAAGAGAAGGCGCTATTATTTTGTGCTCTTCCCCGTCAGCCGTATGTTTTCGCCCTAGAGACTATTGAATCCTCAACGTAAAAAAGCCTGAACGATATATATATACGTATGAGGTTAACAACTAGCCCTTTCAACCTGTGTTGTGCGAAAGGGCTCACGTTGGAGCATGGCATATGGCTGTCCTCGACAAACCGCGGGAAAATATTGGCCGTTTAAAAAGCGGAAAATATATACGCTTCTTTCTTACAAGTGCGCGAGTCTTGCACCTGTTTCTAACAATTCAATTCAAGGGTATCGGGAACAGAACCATTCGTACAGCAGAAAGTCGTTGCTGGTGCCCCACGCATTTCGCGTGTGCCTTAACGTGCTCTCTCTTGCGCGCTCTCCCCCTTTTCCTCTTTACCTTGTCTTATCTGTCTTGTTTCCTTCGGCGGGTGGTCGTCTCGTATACGCAGGCGTCCTACCATGATATCTACTGGACGACCGGCGACGGTGCTTCTCAGACTGACCCCGAAAACCACGGGCAGGACACCACCAACTTACTGGGGTCCGTGATGCGCATCTCCGTCCCCGCGGATGGTACCGGCTACGAGATCCCCACCGGAAACCTAGCAAGTGAGTTGAGGGAGGGAGACCTCGGCCTATTGTAGAAGTACGGTGCAGGTGCGGGGCTATTCCCCAGTTCCCTCTGCAGGAGATATGGTTTGCCTGCAGGCCAGCCATTTAGCGACATGAGATGAACAATCACTATTCGTGGCAACACTACAACGCAGCTATCCATCAGATTGGATACCGGTGTCGTGAATCCCAGGAGTCGCAAAACTTGGTGTTCAATAAAACGAAACTGGGTTAATTTTGCTGGCGGAACAGGTCCAGCTCTGCCCGAGATCTGCGCCAGCGGCTTTAGGAACCCCTGGAGATGCAGTTTCGATCGTGAAACCGATGAGTTGTACTGCGGAGATGTTGGGCACACGCTCGTCGAGGAAATCGACATCGTTGAGTGAGTACAAATTTGTTGGAGGCTGGACTGCGTGTACGCTTGGTTTGAGTTTGGAGTAGAGCTGCGGGCATCGAGGAGTTGACCTTTGTAGGGGAAGGGAACCAAGTCCACCTGTGTACTGCAATAACACAACGTCCATGTTTCGTCCAGCTGTGAATAGATGTAGGCAGTTCTCATTACAGTATTCTGACCAGGAAACCGCCGAGTACCATTCCCCACTCTCGTATCAGCACGTACTGAAAATAGACGCACGGTTACAGGGTTTGTCCCGCGCCTGTCTGTCCATTCTGACGAAGTAACCGTCTGCACATTGGCCGCTGTCCCCGACAATCAATCTATCACGTTCACTCGAAGGTGCGGAAACAACTACGGATGGTCTCGGTTCGAAGGGAGCCGCTGCCAGGAGGCGCAGGAGTCACGCGACGGGCCATGCCTCGATACTGACCGCTCGGCCTTCACGTTCCCGATCTACGAGTACTGCCACCCTGACTATAGTTCGGACGATGCGGATGAAGCCGACTTCGTCGCCGGCGTGGACATCTGTGGCACACGCATGGTGTCCGGGACTGCCGTCATCGGTACGTGTTGCGTGCGTGTGTTTACATGTGTAGATACGCCGTTGGACGAATGAATGGTGCATGGTGCAGGGTATCTTTCAATCGTCTGGTCGCGTTTGCTCTCGTGTGGCACACTGGAATTGACGATACCCGTTTCACGGGCCTTCGGGATACCCTGCTGACTATCCACGGTCCAAACTTGAAGTTGCACGACAACGCGCCACAGACGTTCTGTAGATAGCATTGCTGGAAGAATGGTCCGTTTGTCGTGCAGCCTGTCGGTTCCGCACGGGGTGCATTGCACACCTACATGTACATGTACCGTAGGAAGCCTTGTTCATCCCCGTTTCCGGTGCAACTGCAAGATGTCCTCGCACATTGTATGATAATGCACAGACTAGACGCAACACTAACCCCGACCTCCGCTATACCCCTCTCGGATCGCCTTCTTGTTTTCGTGCCCGGCTGATGGTCGTTGTTCGTTCGTTTGTTTCAACCACCCAGGAGGGTACGTTTACCGAGGCACGTACTTTGCGGACGTGCTCTACGGCGCGTACGTTTTCGGGGACAACACCAGCAAGTGAGTGTTGTGAGTGAGTGTTGTCAAGCGCACGTCTTACGCCGGGCGTCTCCGTTGCTCTTCGTGCATGGACTGCGTGGACTCGTGTTTGTTGTTGGGTTCTCCGTTTCTCCTTCGCCGGCTGTAATAAAGTTGTCGATAGGAAGAAGCGATCGACAACAAGACTGCGAATTGAACCTTGCCAGAGCATTCGTGGCAGCAGCCCGCTTGCTTGCTTGCCCGGACAAGCGGCACCCATCTTTGAAACCGTTATGGTACTATGATCCGTGTGCTGGTTCGATGTGAGGTTTGGTGATAGCAAACCGTGACGAAGCGTTGTGAGTCGTTTTCCACTCAATCAATCCTCGTGGCGCCAAACGCCAAGCGCCCTACCCCGTAACAATCTACCCTCGTGTTCATGTGCATGCCCCGCCCTTCTGTCCTGGTCCTGGTGCACTGCAATGCAGCAACATTTACTACATCGTGCAGGACAATGGTGTGTGGTCGGTCGGGACGATCATCTCAGACTCGAGCGTCTCGGTCATCGGGTTTGCGGAGGACAACAACGTGAGGGAGAGGGGATGAAAGAGAGAATACTGCTGTAGACAACATGCACTCTACAGACATGAGAAGTCTGACCGCCTTCACCATTTGATAGTGCTCGCTCTTGCGTATATGGTGTCCCGGGTGAATTGAACATGCAGGCGCCGCCTCATGGACGTTTCATGAGAAAACCAAAGCCACGGCTAGCTCGACCTACTCGTGTGATGGTGGCCTACCTATTATAGCTACGTTTGCACAGCACCGGGATTATGACAATTGCCGTAGTCTAGATTAGGGTGATCACCGTGCATTTTTTCATCCTCCAGTTGTAACAAGTGTGCCATACGTGGCAAAGCCTGGAGAATCGACTCCTCTGTAGGGATGGACGATTTTGATGGTCTTGGTCGTGCACGTTTTCCCGCCCACCTGCGCCAATGATGCCTGCAACGATCACTCCTTGAACTTTCATGCTTACCTTGTGTACCCACGCCAACGTGTAATCTTTGGTGGACAGTAACCTCGATTTTTTCTTACAGCGGATACGAGCTATTGTACACGGGGCCCACTGAGCATCCAATCGGATTCCGTCGTGCGCAGTGATTCAACATGGCTCCTTCGCAAAAAAAAAGAGGATGCTCGCCAGGCCTTCCCATGTTGCGTTGGCATGATTCGTCAATGTCTGATGCCGCACGTCGAAAGCTGCCGTTGGTTGGCATGATTCGTCAAACGTCAAGCGCCCGCGGCTCAACAATGTCCCAAACCTTGGTTGGTGTTTTCGTTGGCTGAAAACAGGGCGAGCTGATGGTGATCGATCAGGACTACAACATCTACCAGCTGCCCTGCGGCGATATGTGTGCTTCGACGTGCCTGGACCAATCGGACCAGCAGCCCACCTACGAGGTATTGCTTGCCATCGCTATGCTGGCGGTTGTTTAGGCGAGAGCGACGTACCTGGCTCCATGCTGCGCGTCAACAGGTTGCATAAATTTTGTCGAGGTTCATGTTTGCCCAACGGTTATGTGTTGCGTCGCTAGATGGCCTCTCGACCGTGCAAAAAATAGCTCCGGGTAGCTTCGAAAACATGGTCGATTGCAAAGATTGTGCTTGTTCGGCAGCGCCCACCCAGACATGTAAGGTGGCGCCGCGTTTTCAGCACACCTTGCCTTCACGTAACGTGTTTATTTCCGCCACCAATTCCTCCCTCCGTTGTACCGTTGCACGTGCTGTAACTGCAAGAACCACGAATGCATGATGAAATCCGGGTGAACTCGCACACTGATGATGATGGTCATGACGAGAGGCTTTTCCTCGTCGAAACACCGTCCGTAGTGCGACTGCATGCTCGAAATCATGCGACTGCGTGCGCCACTAGTCAGCGGTTGTTCTAGGCTGGGAGAGCGAGCGTTTGCTTGAAATGTCTCTTCATCAGCAGTACAGGATACACAGTGTGGAGTGTTTCGCATCCTCAACACATTACAATTCCCCCCCTCCCGCCTCCCTGCCTCATCTCATCATCCAGTCCCTGGGATGTTTCGTCGATGTGCTGGGTGACCGCGCGTTGGAGAACGACGACGCCATTCGCGCATGCCTTGTCGACGAAAGGGTCATGAGCCCTGCGGTAAGTTACTCTTGTGGTCTGCTAGGGTGAGAGTTTGTCCTCCGTCATGCTGGCGAATGCCATCATTTCATGCAAAATTTTCTTAGCCGCGGGTTTCTTGGACACTAAAGATGGTGAATAAACCCCGTGTAGAGCTGATGCCCCTCTAGGTTTCAACCTCAGAGCATCGTTTTCCTTTCCTTGTACAATGAGAAGTGAACTTATTGTGGTACACGCGGCAAGCTGGGTTCGTTCACTGGGTCTTCGATTGTCCCTTGGGTAGGTCAGCCTGCTAAGCCGGATGTTTACCTCTGTCGGCCTGTTTCAACGTTCTCAAAAGGTCGTGGTGCCGATCGAAATGTAGTGGTACAGTACAGTACCTGACAGGAAACAACAACGACTGTCACCTGCCCGCAGGTGCGCTCAAAACACCCCCCGAGTCCATCCTATAGCGACTGACTCCGGTAGTGCTACTTGCGTTTCTTAGGTGTTATTCCATTCGTGCCTTCTGAGCAATGACAGCGCCGTTAGACCCAGCGAACATCATGCTGAATGCCCCTACATTTGAATGACCCCGCCGCAGATTTGTGCGTCGTACTGCTACACGCTCGGAGCTACATACGCCGGGGTGCAGTATGGGTTCGAGGTGAGGCCATCTCTGGGTCCTTGACAGCCTTGGCCACTTGACTTTGCATGCACACCTCTCCTCTCCTTGATACTAATAAGGATTCCCATGGTGCGGAGGGCTAACTCCGAGGATAGCTGTCATTCCAATTCGCTCTATGTAGCAATGTGACGAGCAGGGTTGTGGAGTGAAGGTTGGTGGAAGGTACAGCCACCAGTCTTGTTTGTCTACAGTCCAATACGATCGAAACGGTGTGCCCGGCGTACCTCTTTTCCAACGAAGCCAGTTCTTCCGTGGCCTAGCGTTGCAAGCGGTTGTCCATAACCAGGTACTGTAGAAGTACATGATATCGTATGCATAGACCAACATCTCAAATCCATCTGTGCCGTGATCCTACTGCCGCCTTGGAAGATATGGACGGGTTTTCTATCCCCACTACTGTAGATAGCCATCTTACTTCACCGGCTTTCGGAGACGTTGCCTGCCGTTGGGTACTGAGGTGTAACCCTTGCTCGCGTGGAATCGGAATCGACCCCCTCTGTCTTGAATGTCTTGGTTTGTCAAGGCCGTTGTACCTACCCCCCATCCTTTGCTGCGCCCATTTGCTCCGCTCTTGAAAATATGCAGTGCTTCTGCGGAGTGGACTCGGACTACAGCAGGCATGGTACCTCGACGACCTGCAACATGGAGTGCACTGGATATCCCTCGGAAAGTTGCGGAGGGGTCTTTAGTATCGAGGTACGCATACTGTCTCCGTGTTGAACTGTCTCCGGAGCCGGAGCGGGTTTCATTCTTGTGATATCTATCCACCCCCCCCGGCGGCCTACCTCGTCGACCAATTTAGTCTTCTCAGAGACTTGTTCACCACCCGACGTTGCCGTTCACGTAGTGAAGTTGGCCTACCGCCGGGCTACGGAGTATTGAAAACCGGCCCGAAGTGTAGTAGAATAATCAGCAGGCGGTCATGTCTCGTACGCTCGGTCCCCGCCTCGAGTGTGGTTTTGCAAGCGAGACAGACAAAAAACAATAAACGGCAATTGTGCTGTCTGAGTTCTCCAATGGGTGCTGTACCAAATGAGACACGGCTTGCGGTTTCCAAGGAGATATCGTACCATAGCGTGCCAAGTAAGTCGCAATGGGCAGTTTCAATGTTTCGGCCAGCTCGCGTGGGTTCGTCCCTCCCTCCCTTGTTAGGGAATCAACTCATTGCATTGCTATTAATAGTACCTGCGTCGCCCTGTAGCTGGCAGTTTTTCCTGTAGTACATCACACATCAAGTGCTGTCCCTATTGCCCCCACGATAGCAATGAAACAGCACATACACTCCCACCATGTGCGGACTCCATCAGCTGTTGCGTACAGCACCAGTGGCCGAGCTTCGCGTTGGTTTCCTCCAACGTACATGTACATCGCCCGCACAATACTGCTGTACAGGTCTACGAGCTCGGAGAACCGGAGGCGTCGGATTCGTCTGCGCTATTGCTGGCGGGAGGTCCAACGCCGGTAGGTCCCACGGCCTATGTTGAAGAAACTGCAGATTCCTCGTCCGCATCGTGCACTGCTTCCCATGGCGCTGGCGGCCCTCTGAAGATGATACTGCTGTCCTTCGTAGGCTTGGTGTTCATGTTCGTTGCTCTGTGAATGTGGGCTACCGTGACGAGAGGGAGATTGGTGTTGGCGTGGAATGATGCAGTTGAAGGTGTGTCGACCTCGACCGAGGAGAGCTATTGAAGTTTGTTCTTCCAAGTGCTGATGAGTACGCACGCATGTTATTGTCCGGGTCGCTATTTCTGTCGCAAAGGAAATGATTCTATTCCATCGCATGCTCAACGAAACTAGAGTGACCTGGGCTACAAGCCATTGGAATCCAGGTCGAAGAGCGTGGAGACAGAGGGTGGGTGTGTTAAGGGATAGGAAGATTTTGTCAAGCGGAAGTATCGAGAAGTGCAGGGCGAGAGAGCAACGAGCTTTCTTTTTTGTTTTTCGGCGCTCTGAAGGGTATGTAGTCTATTGTTCAAAGCATTCTAGCACACTTGTTGTTGTCGTTGTCGTCGTCATCGTCGTCTTCTTGTTGTTTCCGGAGTTGTAGGTTGTATTTTGTTGCTACTGCTGTTGTTGCTCTGTTGTCATAAGGTGTTTGTTGCGACTGCGATTGTTGTTGTTCTCCTGTTGTAATTGTGATATTTGTTGCCATTGCATCAACCAAGTTTTGACGAGCAGGAAGTGTACGTAAATTATTCCGTGATGAATATTTCTTTCTCACGTGCTGAAATTATCGTTCGGATTTTGATAAGGACGCCCGTGGATGAGGTGTAGAGGGCAGGAGGAACAATCATAGTGTTGATAAGGTTGGTTGGGTAGGATCAGCGGACTAGACAGGGAAGTATTGGGTTGCCTTGCGCCTCGAACCTCCCCGTTTCAGTCTACGTAGCTCGATAGGATCCCTTTGGGGACATTTTCGCATGGCACTCGGATGATGATGAATATTGTGGTAATTTTCCACAGGTTCACCGCTTTTACAACGTGGGAACAGAATGTTGCGAAAAATGCCAAAGTTTCCAAACTTTTCTCGGAACCTTTTTCATGTACCGTAAGAAGGCTTACTATGGCACACCCATCGTTGATTTCGCACCCATCGGTGTCATGGCACCGGGGTGCACAAAAAGGCAACAGCATAGTTTGGTTTCATTTCCACCCCGGTATCGGTGTTAACGTACTCGATGCGATATATATCAACGATATGAGGTAAATCTGTTTTTTAGGACGTGATATTCCGTGCTTCCTCAAGGTACCGGTACCCTCCGGGCCACGTTTTGAATTGCATGTAGCGAGCGGCTGTGCGGGTGCCGGCAGGTATGACTGGGGCGCCATTCCATTGTGTTTGTATATGGTTCCGTCGACGTGTGCACGTAGAAGAGATTGAAAAATGGCCACACACTTGGTTTCTTCCGTGTCGCACCCATCGCTTTCATCGCACCGGGGGTGCGTGGGAAGTCTAGAACGAAATGTTTTTTTGCGTCTCCGCACCGGTATCGGTGTTGTGGCATCCATCGGTGTTACTGCACCAGGCCGTGAAATAGTCAAGATAGGAATGATTTCAGAAACGATTGCCCCGCCTCCGCCACAGCATGCAATTCTTACCGTACGCTCTTTTTGTTTTTGGGTGCAAAACGTTGCGCTAAAAGTTTTGAAACTTTTGCTGTGTCAGTTTCGATTTTGATTAATGTTGTAGTCTATAGTCTACGGGAATTTGTTAGGGGGCTACGTTCACGAAGACCAGCCATTGACCTCCCTACTTCAGTGGGGTTTCTGTCCACGGCAAAAATTTAGAGGATTGGAGCCAGTCCCCCTCCCCCCCGATCACACACACACACCCGGGCCCCGATTGTCCACACTGGTACGGCCGGGTGTTCCGGCCGCCCATCCGGCCGCCCATCCTCACCGGTTCCGTAAATAAATACGACGATGAATACTTGGCTATGGTAGCGAGAGTACTCGGAGGCGTAGGCTGACATCATCGAGGAGGAGTTGAACGGACCAATATTTTCCTCCGATCCAGCCTGCTGCACTACCGGAGGGGTTCAGGTAAATTGCTCCTGACCCCTACTGTAGGGCAAACGCCTCCTCAGGCGGTTACCCGACAAAATGCCAGGTGTCACTTGACATCGCCCCTGCCGAAGCTCAAGATCAATCGAGCCATATCCTGCGTCTTTGCCCACCAGGTGCGAATCCTGGTGAGTATTGATGAGTGAGTCCGATATTATGCCCATTACTGATTCTTGTGAGGAAATTTCTGTGTGATTCCTGTTGGGCGTCGTCAATCGCCTCCTACTGCTGTTCAACAGAGATCGTTCTCCGCAGATGATGTATGTAGGTGCACAGCTTGGAGTCGCGTCAGCAGTTGCATACAGTAGGTGTCCCGGTACGTATACATATATACTGTAGTGCCGGTATGTGTCCAGGGGGGTGGACCGACACTGAATTGGCCACCGGCACTATCATGTTGAACGTACTCTAGTGCCTAGTGATGGGGTCCGAGTGTCGATGGAGGGGGTGTCGGGGTTACCGTCGCCCCATCCCCGGGACCTTTCCTGCAGGAATGCAAGTCTTGGGCCTGACCGGCCATGCTACCAGGAATCTGGATAAGCTCGGGTTAGACGTCCCCGACGAAGAAATGGACGCTGCCTTCGCGACCGCAAAGAAGTGGATTAGTGACAACGAGTAGAAACAACAATCCTAGGTGGTGCATGGGAGACCACGCGCTCGAAGAGACGAGTCAGAGGGCTAGTTAGGGGTTGCTCGGGTGTGTGGCACTGCTGCTTGCTGTACTTGGGAAGGGGGGGTTAGTGGGCATGCGCTGTTTCTGCTGCAGAGAATAACCGTGTTTGTGTCACGTTAGTTAGGTGGTTTCTTGTTTTCTCGGTCGTTAGGGTTGGGGGTGTGTGGGGACGGTTGTCATCAGTAGCTTTCTCTTGTTCGGGCGGGCGGGCGGGCCCCAATCGATGTTGTGGAGACTCCAGTCGGCTGTCTTGCCCCCTTTCAAGGCTCCGAGGGAAATGGATCCTGGAATGGGTTGTGGATTGATTGTTACTCTCTTTTTCTATTGTTGTTGTCTTGCGTGATGTGCCGTTTTTTTTTGTGCCTCGCTCCGCTAATTTGTGTGTCTGATCTTCTCGTGGTATTTGACTTGTTGTTTTTTTTGTTGTTCCCTTTTAGAGGGGTCGGATCACATAGTAGTCTAGACCTTTCGTGTGCTGTGTTTTTGTGTTGTCTTGCCCTTTTCGTTTTTTTGTATCTTTTTTTACCTTGGCCTGACCCTCTCTTCATGCCGTTACGAAGACCTTGTGTCTGTCTGTCTGTCTGTCTGTCTGTCTGTCTGTCTGTCTGGCTTTACTTCGATGACACGGTAAACCCCCTCTTTTTTTTGTTGTATGCCTCTTGTCGGTTGTCGGCTGGCGGGGGGGGCGGGGGGGGGGGGGGGGGGGACCAAACTTGCCCGTGGGGGGGTTCCCCGGTTTTTTTTTTTTTCCTTCCTGTTTTTTTAAGGGGGGGGAACCCCCCCCCCGTGGGTGGGTGGGGTGGGGGGGGGGGGTCCTTTCTTTTCCTCCCCTACCCGGGAAAAAAAAACCGGGTCAATGGTCCAAAATGTGCCCCAAAGGGAACACCATTGAGCTTCATAAATATATTACACACACCCCCCCGTTAAATATAAAAAAAACCCCCTACAACACAAAAAATGTTTCTCTCTCTTTTCCCCGGTGGGGGGGGGGGGGGGCGGCATTTTT
>FN649727.1:7998834-8019131 GCA_000310025.1 Ectocarpus siliculosus | reverse complement strand
AATGCTCGAGAGTGTGCGCGAAGGGGAGCACGATCGAGCTACATACATACATCACACACACACGCGCGTAGACTATAGAAAATACGCACTACAACACAAGAAGTGTCTCTCTCTCTGTGCGCGGGTGGCGGGTGGCGGGTGCGGCATGTTGTAATATATAGGAGGAGACTGCTGTTGCTTTCTAACTAAGGAAACATCACGTAACCTGATTGATGCCTTTTGAGGTTTGTTTGGAGTCCGTGTGCCGGACGGGATCGATCGCGGTGTGTGTGTGGGCCTGTTTGGCCTGCGGAATTACTGTAAAATATGTATGCATCAGGTATGTATCTTACTAGATATCATAGGTTGTGGGTGTAGAGGGTATGTATTCATGTTTGTTCTCTCGCGCCGGACACCCGAATGACCCTTTTCTTGATCTTTCTTGGTCTATATACTGTAGATATGTGTGTTTTCACAAAATTGAAGAACGCCATGCACCCGCCCCTAACTAACGACTGCTGTGTGGGTGGGTGTAAAACCCCTTGCGGGTGTTGATCCCTAGGAGGAAACCCCTCCCTCTAGCTATCCGGGGGAGCTGTTCCTGTGGGCAGTCCCAAACTACTACTCGTACGTATCTTCCCCAAACCACAGATCTATCATGTAGTTTCTACGGAACCGCGCCCGTTGTTGTTGTTGTCTTCACATTAACAACCGTTCCGATCTCTCTGTACCCAGTACGTATGTCCGTACTGATGTACTGATCCAACACTCGACGCGGTCGATTCCCGTGGTCACAGGTTAACTTACCCTAAAAAGGTACACTCCAATAAACTGGCCCCGAGGGGTCCGCAAGTCAATAGAAATCAACGACAGATATTCTGGAATCCTCCACTCCCTCTGCGTGCCATGCGAGGTATCAACTGAGACTAGCAGTCACTATCTATCATGGGCCGGAGAAAGAGGTATACCCCCTTGGTTCAATCTTGGTACTTCACAACGCAAGCAGAGACCAGGCCATCTGGCACAGAAAAAGAGAGAAAACAGAGAGAGAAAAAAGAGAAAAAAGAGAAAAAAGAGAAAAAAAAAAATGGAAACCGTAAGGAGAAGAGAAAATAACATGAAAATAAAATGAAAAGGGCGAGGACAAAGAGGAACCAGGCCGAAAATAACAAGAATATGAGGCAGAACAAGGCACACGGTGGAGAGACCACCAACGAACAAGCAAACACGCAAACATGGCCGCCAACCAGCGATACATTGTAATGGTACGAAATCACTACTGGGGGGTTGGTGCAATGGTGCAGCGTTGGGGGGGGGGGAATTGGCTAAAAGAAATTCAATCCGGCACATATCGTGCCACTCGGTCCGTCTCTTCTCGTTTGCTTTCTTCCCTCGCCGTCTCGTCCGTCTCCTGCCCCCCTCCCGCCCCATTGGTTGTTGGCTTGTGGTTTCGTTTGAGCGCTCGATGTCGGCTGGCCTCTTCTTCCTTCTCGTGCCAGGAGGTCATGAACCTCTCAGCTCCCTGCAGCACCGCCGCATGCCAGGGTACTCGCCCCTCCACCTTCGCGGCTTCCGTCCACCTTAACTTCGGTGCCGTGTCTTTCGGTACGGGAATTCCGAGACAACATGGGTCGGTTTTCGTAGATCCGTGGTCGGCCCCGAATGCCTTCAGGTCGTCGAGCACACACTTCGGCCAGTTCTGTTCCTGTCCCCCCCTGCGTGGCTTCTCCCCCCCCGCCAGCTCGCCGAGCATCAGTCGTTTCGGGAGTCGCCCGTCCGGCTGCCTTGCCAGTGCTCCCGCGAACAGCAGGCGTCGTTGTCGGATCGTGGCTTCAACGCTCTGGCATTCGACCAGCGTCTGGGCGTACGAGAGCTGCCGGTAGGTGTCTTTCTTGCGCTTGTACCCGATAACTCGAAGGAGCAGTCGGTGGTGTGTCGACCGCAGCGTCTGATAGTGGCCGCTGAGTGGTGACCATCTCATGCAGCCGTACAGCAGTGCCTCCATCGCCTCCGCCTGGAGGAGGCGGATCTTGAGTCGGAATGGCGCTTTCGGTCTGTCGAAGAGCTCCTGGCCATATCGCCTGAGGCACGCCCACGCTCCTCTGCTCCTGTAGCTGATCTCCCGGGTGAGGTCGCCATGTTCGTTGACGAGGCCACCGAGGTACCGGAACTCGGTCGTCTGGGCGTATTTCTGTCCCGCGGCTTCGATGGTCAGTGGGGGAGGCGGGGGGGGCTGTGATGTTGTAGTCGACTTGTCCTTCGCGCGCATTAGGAGCGTCTCCGTTTTTTTCTCCGACACCGTTAGCCCGAACTCCCCGAACACCTTAACGATGATGGTCATCATTCTCGCCAGTCCTTCTGCAGACCTCGATACGACGCCGGCATCATCGGCATACAGCATCCCCCATACTGCCCTCCGTACTCGGTCAAGGGGTGTCTCCTCCCCCCCCCCCGCTTCCGTCTTCCCTCCTCCAAGCACACCAGATTCCGCAGAACAACATCATCCTCGCTGAATCGGATAACGACGACCTCGAGGACCTCGGCGAAGAAGATGTTGAACAGCAGTGGGGATAGCACACATCCTTGTCGCACGCCCTGTGTCACGAAGAACCAGTCCCATAGTTCTCCGTCGTCCATGCGCACCCGGGCCCGCATTCCATCGTGGAATTGGCGGATGACTTTGATTAGCTTCGCGGGAATCCCGGCCCTGGCCAGCACCTTCCATAGCATCTCTCGGTCCACCGAATCATACGCCTTCTTCAAGTCGACGAAGCACATGTAGAGCGGTATTTTCTTTCTCCGCCCCAGCTCCTGGAGGCGGCGCACGACGAACAACATGTCGACGGTGGATCGCCCGGGTCGAAATCCGCACTGTTCCTCCGGGAGGATGTTGTTGGCTTCGCAGAAGGCGCTTAGACGGTTGGTGATGATCTTGATGGGGACCTTGCCTACGTGAGATAGTAGCGAAATCCCCCTGTAGTTGTTACAGTTGGACCGGTCACCCTTCTTGTGCAGCACCTTGATGGTTGCATCCTTCCACTCTTGGGGGATATCTCCTCCGTTCCACACCTTGACGAGGATGGTATGGAGGTGTCTCAGGACAACGGGTTCGTCGTCATCGATCTTGAGCAACGCGGCAGGGAGGGAGTTTTGGCCGGGGGCCTTCCAGTTCTTGAGGCCTTTCGCTGCCCGTGCCACCTCCTCGAGTTCTGGCACCTCTCCCAACCGTTGAGTGTCACGTGTCGCTGGCCGCTGCGTCACTCGTTCGATGATGTCTTGGTTCAGGGTGGGGGATTTGGTGTTGAGCAGGGTGCTGAAGAATCTCGCCCACCGTTGGAGGATGTCGTCCCTGTTCCGGAGCAACACGCCGTTCTCATCCGCGACGAACTGCTGTCCCCCCGCTTGTCTCCCGCTGAGGCCCACTGATCTCTTAAGGTGTTGGTACAGTCCTCTCATGTCGCGATCTTTATAGATTGCTTCGAGTTCAGTCACATATCCGTCCAGGTGGGCATAAATGCCAAGCGGGTGGTCCTCGGAGACACTATTTGCCAGGCGCTCTCACAGCCGTCCTCCTGCAGTACATCATGACCGATTTCCTGTACTCCTCTGATCTCCAAAACACGATGAATGGCGAAGGAGTTTCGAACAGAGGCGATTGCCTGCCACAAGGGCACCCATGTTTGTACGAATGTGCATATTGAAAAATCGACAAGGTATTTCAACGCAAACCAGACGGCTAAGAGCACAACGTCTACAATATGGCCCAGAAAGACGATATGTGAGAAGAGCGCGGAGATTCGAGATAGTCTTACCCCTTGGCGAGCCCAACGTTTCGAGGCAAAGCGTTCCAGGATTTGCACGTTGCAGAGTTGTGTCACTCATATGGCATGCGGTTCTCGGCTTCCCTCCGGATCGGAGCTGATCGCGTCTCTGACTGGCCCCGGTGTTGCGAGGGAAGCAACTTCGTGGGAGGCCACAACAGACAGTCTAGACGCAGAACTGACCACTCATAGACAGGTCAGAGGCCGAGGATTATACCACGCTACCGTGACGCCCTATGTAGATGTGTTATGTAGCTCCCCACTGCTGTTTCGTTACGGGTTCTCTTGGTACCGCTGTGGGTTATGTAGATACACCGCTTATTATTTGAGACCTCGTTTTTTCTCCCCAAGATTCCTGTTTATGTGGTGAGCCTTGGACGATGCCGATGCCAAGAGAATTTTCAGCTACCCAATTTTCTTGCTGAAGGGCACGAACTTTCAGGTAGATGAGAGCGATCTGTGATACAAACATGCAAAAAGGGGTGCTGTTTAACTCGCAGGTGTGCGGATGCGGCGGTTCCGCGCAGGCTGTGGCGCACCCGAACCGGCACCCAAACCTTTCCTGGAAAAGCCACCGTATTTCGTGAGACATTTTGAGAAACAAACACAGGACCGACACCCAGACGCTCACCACCCAAGCGGACTGAGGACAGCTGACGGCTGTGACGCGTTCAAAGAAAGCAGTTGAACCCCCAGCCGAGGTCGCACTCTTCAAACCTCGTATAGTTCATCTAGGGTCCATCTAACGTCTTGCTCTCTCTGGCGTCTTGCTCTGGAGACAACAGCGCGCTGGTTGGCGTTGCAGCAACAGCACTTCTGCCACCGTGATGAACATATTCCGGTTACTCGGGGACATGACCCACCTGGCGGCAACGGTTCTACTACCATACAAGCTGCATACCTCCCGAAGCGCCGCAGGTGAGAAACACATGTGCATCCACGCCTCTACTGACTGACGGCTGCTGTGCCGCAACAAGCTGACAACAAAATGCGGCCTGATTACCTGCTGCTGTACCTTGTACCTTGTTCCGAGGCAGGCATCAGACTGCAGCGATGTATCATACGTTAGGCTACAGCAGTACTAGCAGGGCGGGAATGAGCCGAAGGGTACGGGTTTACCTCGCAGTATACTCTGCGGTGGTGTGCAAGACACGCTGCGTCCAGGCGGCAACCTCACATACACATATATTGCATATTGCCTACTTATGCGTGTTGCGGAAATATTCGAGCGGATCTTCAAGACTAGTGCATCCGCTCCCCGTTGTGTCACGGCTGTACTGCTGTACGCCAACACACCAACGGCGCAGGAAAACACAAACACGCCAAGGCACACTCGCCCTGCTACAACCGCACCGCTAAACGACCGGCACTTAACAGCGCTGCCGTCGGCATTCATGAAAAGGGGTGGCAGACACAACTCCTATGTGTAGATAAAGCAACAGCAGGCTGCTTGTAGACAGAGGCAGTGCGGTGTGGAAAGTGGCCGCAGCAAAAAGTCGCGTTCAAGCAGCCAGCCCAACCATTCCCTGGAGTGGACCCGTCGTTCATCATCTCAGTCTCGTTTTCTCATGTGTCGCTTGCTGGAGGCGGCGTCGTTTATTTACTTCCCTCATCCCTAGCCCTACGACTGTCCGCCGAAAGACATGATACCTTATGGTACTAAACCTCTTCAGGCGGCTGCTTAAGTCGGCACGGGACGTGGCAGGTTTCCTCTGAAAAAACACAGGTTTTCAGAGGAAACGCCTGCATATCTCGGTTTTCCAAAGTCTAACTTCAGTACGAAACTTCCATCACAAATTAACCGTCCGCTCACCCCCCCTCTGTACAAGGTTGGCTGAGGTTGTAGCCACTACAGACTAGCGGTCCACGATTTTCCAAACGATCCTTTTATCATCGAGTTCGGTGAGCTACCAGCTAGATTTTTGAAGCTGCTGTGCGGCCCGATTTTGAAACGCTCCAAGCACACGGTGAACAAGAATCACCGCCTATGTGAGTGTATGGGGCCGCGAACTTCAGCGCAGCTCTTCCCTCACATATCCAGCTGGTCGCCATTATCGATTTGAATGCCTGGGGTCATGTATATGCATGTCTAGCCTTTAAGCAAAGGTGCTTGAAGCGTTTCAAAATCGGACCGCACAGCAGTTTCAAAAATCTAGCTTGTAGCTCACCGAACTCGATGATAGAAGGATCGTTTGGAAAATCGCGGACCGCTAGTCTGTAGTGTATCGCAAGGGCTACAACCTCAGCTACTAACCTTGTACAGAGGGGGGGTGAGCGGACGGTTAATTTGTGATGGAAGTTTCGTACTGAAGTTAGACTTTGGAAAACCGAGATATGCAGGCGTTTCCTCTGAAAACCTGTTTTTTTTCAGAGGAAACCTGCCACGTCCCGTGCCGCCTTAACAGCACCAACGCCTCGACTTCGATCGCTGATGCTCCCATCTATCTTCTTTTTACCCTTAATCGTGAGATTTCCACCCGCAAGAAGGCGTATTTGTCGAAACCCCTTGGTGTGTAGTCAGAGAGCAGGCATCAGGTCTGCTGTTACTGTTGTGCTTGAACATACGGAAGGGATTGGGCCACAGCGGGTGAGAGTGTTTCTGTGGGTGTGCGAGACTTTGAGCTGAGTGGTTTGCGTCTTTCTTTCCTGGTTTGTATCGCGTGTGTGAGATCTCCGCTTTGTGCTCCCCCATCAACTAGGGTATCTTCTATCTGCATTTTTTCAGAACGATGCCCGTGTAGCACGGCCATCTCTTGTCGGAGCACCACCAAACCGTAACACGACCAAAAGAGCGCCCTACTCCTTCCTCCTCAGAAGCCAACAAATCGTCCATTGGTGCCTTTAAGCCTTGTTCGGGTCGAAAAATATGGTTATTTAGGCTTTGCGGAAATCGAGTTCGGGCCCCTGCATCGCGTTGGCACACGACTGATACTTCAGACACTTGTTTCCCTCCCCAGATGAAGGGGGGAAAGGTCGCGACTGTCGCCGCTCCGCGGGTCATTGTTAGACTTTGGGATTTAGATGTCTGCCTTTGGGATATATTTTCGCATGGCCTGTTGATACGTCACCACTCTGAGCTAGCTATATGGGAGGCCTACGTAAAAGTTTCATGTGCTCTTTAGGCATTAAACACGAACGCGGTCGACTTGCTACACGGGAAGAAGGAAGGCCACCTGCAGCGTTTCAGCGAAAGACGGTTCACCGCTGGGCCAACAATTGGGTACACTTTAGGTGCACAGCTGTGCCATCCGTTGGGTGCACTTAGGGTTGATCTGTCGGCCCTCCCACGCACAACTGCCGGTTTCAGTTTTTTACTTCCGTGACGTGTCAGCCTTTTGGTTTGGTGGCCAGAGGAAGAGCGATTTCACTGCATTTGTGGTCAATGCTGCACGGACAAAGGGAAGGCGACGTAATTCGGCACTAATTGGCACAGGCACGGTAAAAGTGCATGTGACAAGTTGAATCCAGGTCGAGACACGCCGTCGGCCGCTGTATTTTACCACATTTTCCAGGTGTGTCACTCAAGATGCAAGAGCTCTACCTGGTGGTCTTCTTGACGCGGTACTTGGACTTGTTTTTTCGTTTCATTTCTGTGTACAACAGGTGAGAGAAGTAGCGGCAGGGTTACAAACATCAAACACAGTAGGACTGTTAGTGAGTGCCGGTTGGCTATTTCTGCGGCAGTCAAACCACCAGGTACCGGCGTAAATCAATCCACCCTGACTCCCCCGATCTTTCTGCTAGGTATGGGAATGTACAAGATATGACATCCTCATCATCGCTCCGCTTGGCTATCCTCTCTAGACAGGAAACGTGGTCAAGGAAGGGTGCGATTATTTCGGTCGGGGGGGGGGGGGTAAATAGTATGCTATATTGTGTGTGTGTCGGGTGCTTTTGTTTTTTTTCATGCTTAACTGTTAGACCATCGACCAGCATTGTTCCCAAAGGACCGTTTACCGATGGCCAATCATTCCTTCTTACTTTGCCAAAGGTGGCTCAAAGTGTTTTTATCTACGAAGATTTTACCTTCCCTCCTTTGCCGCCCACGTCTTTCCCCCCAGTATAGCTGCCGACTCACCTGTCCTTTCTGTGCCTCAAACCTCTGTCTGCAACTTCCTTCTTCTTTTCCCAGCTCATCCATGTACATTTCTCTCTCTGTTTCACAAAACGGACATTCTGCAACTGTGTGTATGTCGGGGGGTGTAGCAGAAGATGGAAGGCTAGGCGGCCATCCACACCGAAGATAGCACCCTCGAAGTTTGGCGTTGCAGACATAACTTCAGGGCAATTGATTGACAGCGTGGGACTAGTGAGACGCCCGTTTGTGCAGCCCCCGGACTAGTTTTTTCACGCGATTCTTTCAGTGCTGGCGAAACATAGAATTCCTACGTGCAGCACCCCCATATGGACATCACGGTGCTTTCACGGAAACGTCGACCACCGGATCTATTGAAACAGTTTCATCGACCGTGGAGCCCGCCCGTAGTTGTTTACCCTTGTTATGCATTTGTCGTGCAGTATCAGTCCAGCCGGGGTCCCTTGGTTATTGCCTGGATGTGCCATCCAAACACACCGCCCCTCGAGAGAGCACAGACACTGCGCGAGAAAGGAATCGGCGTAGGATGCGGTGCTGTATCGGACATCCGCAGCAGGACAATTCCAATCCCTGATCTGCCAGCCAGCACGTCAACCGAATCCCCCGATCCCAGTACCTTGCCAACCAACCCACAAGGCGACCAATCAACAAGCCAACTAACCATCGAACAGCCGACGCAAATGAAACGGCGAGGCGAAGGACCAACCAATCGACAATCAGATCGACCGATGAACACGTCGACCCCGAGAACGAACCGATTAACCAACGAACCGCCCAACTGCAAAACCGACCGAATAACGGCAATTGTATCAACCAATGGACTGGTCATCCAACCAATCACCGATCATCGAGTTTTTCGAACACTAAAATCATCAGTCAACGAGTCGACCGATCAACACACGACGACGCCGAATCAACGAACCGAGCGACCAAGGAATCGGCCACGCTTGAAACAGACTGATCAATGCCACACCCTTCCCCCGCCCCTTGTCGCTGTGCTCTCGCGTATGGGAAATCCTTCTGGTTCCGCCCAAAAGCGTGATGAAGGTTGTGTTCATTATCCTGACGGCACTCACGATTGGCATGTTCAAGTACCGACCGTCCCTCAAGGCTTCATACGACGCCTCCTTGGTGAGCAGGAAGAAAATCACAACCAACCCGCTGGCTTCGCATCTTCATGTATCACGTTCCCGTGGTAAATTCGTTCATTTGCCGTATCTGCATTGCCGGCACTCCCTGTATCCATTGGCCTACCCGATTTTCAGTACCGATGTTCAAGCGACATCCAGAAGTTCGCCCCCCTCAGGGACGTTCGGCATGTTTAGTATGTCCCGGAAAGAAATCCGCCCAGAAGAAACAATATTCTGTTGAAATAAACGTCCTGTAGGTCAGGTCTAGGATTTGTAGCCGATCGTTGGAATGCCACCACAGCAAAAGTTCGAATCCCATGTCTCCTCTCTTTTTTATCTATTGCCTACTCTCCCGTTCGCTCTCCGTCTTCTCGCCGTTCTCTCGATTTTTGTCTGTCCCTGTCGCCTTCTGCATTCATCTGCCCGCCTCTGATGTTCGTGGTAAGGACCACTTCCGTCTGTGGATGCACGGGATTGTCCCGAGCTTTATTCTGGCTGTGATTGTCCATATATTGCAATACCTTGGCGAGGTTTGTTACGTCTGCTCCTATTGCGTTTTAAGATTGAAGCGCGTCCGATTTATTTTGGTTGGTTGGCTGTATCAAGGTCTAGAATGAGAGGTTGGCTGTTGAGACAACGACCAAACAAGGGGATTGTGGCCATTAACAACAGAACGTTGGGCACGTATACTGCACATCGAGTCTCCGCTGATGCTGTTGTTTCAAGGCATGACGATTGGTGGTTGGGTGAAACAGACAGACAACATAGAAGCGCACGACGTTGGAAGCAGGGTGGTATGCTGCATAGTCATGAACGCAGGCGACACTAAGCGGCACTAGCCTGTAAACTGGTTTAACATTCTTAACAACGCCAACTCAAGCCATGAATTTATTTCACAAATACAGGAAGATCCCCTTCGCGAAACATACTGGTGGTCGAACGTGCCGAATATCGAGTTGCCGAGACTTTTTACCCACGAGTTTGCGGAGAAGCCTTTGAACTTTCTCTCGGTTTTTACCGCGCTCAGCTTTGTTGTGCCCGTAGCCTTCTGTCGGACTTGCCTGCACGTTTGGGCGACCATCGAAGCGTCCGTTCCGCATGTCATGAACACAGCCATATTCCCAAACTAGCCTGGTCAACTTTCTGTGGACCTTCTCGGAAGTGCTGGAGCCGCTGGCGCTCGTGCCGCAGTTGCTTGTGTTCCGGGGCAGCACGGACGCCGGGCGACTGGCATGTGAGTGACGATAGTAGAATCGTCTGTCTTACAAGGCGGGAAGAGCGAGGGTTTATCTGTTTCGGTGGGAAGGCCCGTTTTTTTGCTGCCAACCTGCTTCGCGGACGCTGGGTATAGCGGCGGAAAGCGAGGTCAGAGTGCTTGAGTTCCCGCGGGGGCCAGCGCCATTCGATAGCTGGTAAACCAGGCGGGACTGCGCGTTGTCGTGCTTGCAAGTACCTCAGCGCACACTCGGGTCTGCATCGCAAGCAGCCTACTCCGCTACTCTCCGTCTGCTCTCAGCTAAGAAGTCCAACGAAGAAGCCCCGTTCCGTCCGACTCTTCGCATGGTCTCTGCAGAAGGGCGCGGTGGACATTGCGAATGATGCTCCTATCCGGGATAGGTTGCCAAGGAAGGTTTTCATGTGATTCTTACTTGGCTTTCCCTGGACGAGAAACAACACTCTTGGACCCGCGCGCCACTTTTGCCGCGTATCTGTTTCTCAAGGTACCGCTTTTAAAACAAGCACCTGTTGCACCCCCACCCCTTCGCCCCTGACCATCTTGCCGATTCCGCACGCTCTTTCGCCGGGTCTCTTTCGCTATAAAACGCAGGGACGTACGTGACCCTGATGGGCGCCTACCGAGCGTTCTATATTCTCAACTGGGTGTACAGATCCCACTACGAATACGGGTACATACACCATCCGCTTGTGTATGCGGCGGGGATAATCCAGACGGGGATGTACCTCATGTTCCTCGTGGATCGGGGAGTCAGGTGTGCGCGAGGGTCCCTTCGTGGCGTGCTTTTTTTCTTGTGCTCTTTGATGCCGTACATGCTCTGATGACAACACGATGAACATTTTCTTTCTTACGACGGTCACTTAGGTCATTGACTAGCGGGTGGGTGGGCTGGGGTAATTTTCACACACGTCACCCCCACCACCGCAACTTCCTCCAACCGAACGACTCAACCTCTCACGCCTTTCCTCAACCCGCTTGCCTTCACGCGCAGAGTCTCTCCGCACTTGCCCCCCGATGAGACCGGTGATGTCGACATCATGGAACCAACCTCTTCTGCCCGGGAGCGGCTACTACCCGACCAGGACACAGACACAGAGCCAAGCCGCAACCGTGAGCGCGGTTTGGACGGTGAGGTGCATGGGAGGAAGCTCTCGGGTGTAGCGGATGCCGCAAGCGCGACGTCACGGCGCGGTGAACATCAGCGAGGCGACGAAACCGTGAGCAAGATCGAGAGTGTCCTGAGTCGGGAGCGTGGGCAGGGACGGTCTGTGCACGCTAGTGGCAAGAATGCGGCCGAAGACACTAGCAGCGTTGAAACACGCACGGCCGCCGCCGCTGGTGGCGGTGGTGCTGCTGGTGGTGAGATGACAGGGAGCCAAGGAGTGTACCTCGTCTAGACTGAGGGCTACACGTATGTAGACGTCTCCGACATACGAATGTACCGCACACAATCCTACACGCTCAAGTTTGGGGGTGAGGTTGGTATCATGGAAGGGGGCACTATAATGCAGTTGATGATGTGGCGCAGTACACGTGGCACCGGCGATGAGTGGGCTGGTATTTCGAGGAGGGAGCTGAAGAGCGACGTACCTCGTTGTCGAGAGAGTGCATTGTTCGGTATATGGATTTGGGTGTTCTGCTGTGTATTGCAATATTCGTAGTGGTTGGTGGAAGCGTAAGGAGAACGATATTTCAAGGAGCGTGAAGCAGTGACACGAGGCCACTATGTCTTGTCGATAGAGGTTGTATCGTTCGGTATGTGGAGTAAAGTGTCGGCTGCAAATTCTGATATTAATCGTGATTGTCGGACGCGTAAGGAGAAAGATATTTCAAGGAGCATGAACCAGTGGCACAGAGACTACTACGTTGTTTCGCTAGAGTTTGGTTTGTTCGATATACGGAGTCGAATTTTCGGCTGTAAATGACAAGATGCGCAGTGGTTTCCGGATGCGTATGGAGAATGATATTTCAAGGAGCCTGGACAAGTGGCATAGAGGCCATTTTTCATCGTTTCGATAGAGTTGTTTGTTCGGTATATGGAGTCGAGTTTCCGGCTGTAAACTACAATATTCGCGGTGGTTGGCGGCGGTTGGCGGCCGCGTGAGGAGAAGAATATTTCAAGAAGCATGAACCAGTAACACAGAGGCCTCCATGTGTTGTCAATGGGTATACTAATTCGATAGTTAACACCGATGAAGGCCGTTGATTGCGTTAGGTTTTCTAGAGACCGGCGGCCTAGTGGCTAACCTCGTGAACCTACTACCACGTCGTAGCATGTTGGAGTTCGGTTCTCTCCAGAGGGAGGAAAAAATTGAAAGATGGGGTGTAGTATCTCTTACACGCGGTCACCTTGCGAAAAAAGCCTAAGGAACGCACGGATGAAGTAGGACAGACAGGGCTTTGAAAAAAACAAAGGGATAGCAAACAAGCTCCTGTGTGTCCCGGGATGCCCGGGATGATACGTCCGACGTATACACCGAACGGTGTATGCAGACTGTAGACTGGCGCCAGAACAAAGAGGACGAACACACACACCAGAAGAAACTGTTCTGAAAGCAGAGTTCGTTGGCCAGTGGCAAAGAGGCCGCAAAGTGTTGTCGAAAACAAATTGATGGTTTACATGTTGTCTCTTTGGGAACTGTCCACAGGATCTGCAGTGCCGAGTATCAGCGGCCACCCCCTTCCACTCTCGTCATCTCGTTGCAGTCCTAGGTCGGCCCCAGGGGAAGCAGGGACGGGGGAGGTCGACTGTACATCAAATCGATTCACCATGCTGTCAATGTACGCGGTTTGGGAGATTTGAGGGTCCCACAAGATTTCGACTCTTTCCGTTGTTCCTTTATTTACCTTCAGATTCCTATGTACAGAGTACACTAAACCTACGGAGCTGCGGAGCTGCGGCGTACGTCCTTTCCCATACGTGTCTGTGATGACACATTCCTTTTTCGTGCTCTGTTACAGAACATCACACATTGCCACCGTGACCAACATCTACAGGCGCGGAGTGACACGGAGGTACAGCAGTGCATAGGTACAGCAGTGCAGCGATATGAGATGCACAGCTCAAGATGCATGCACGGTTGCAGAGATCTTGAGAAGTCAGCAGAAGTTAGGGAACGAAGTGTTCGTAGCAAATAGTTGTCGGAGTTCCCGCGCACCTGCCCCCTGCCCCCAGCCCTGTTGCTTGTGCTCAGCTTCGAGAAATCTAATAACATTAGTGGTGTTTTGGACGCTGATACCCTGCCGTACCTTACGGTGGTCGGGCCCGCCCCACACTGCCTTTATGCTACGTTGAAGGGAAACTGACAAAAGAGGGGACGTCCCCCTGGTATTTCGAACAAAAAGGGGACGTGCATTTTTCGGGGCGGGGCGCGCACATTTGCGCCCGATAAAAACCCTCCAAACCGCGTTCTAGCGCCCCCACCGACCGCGCATGGTCTGTGGGTACTTCCCCAAACAGTTTTTTCGGCCTTCACCCTGCGACAACAGTGCCTTGACGGCCGCTCAAAGCCCCCTTCCCGCAGACGACCCCTTTTTGTCTAACGTTTCGGGGGACCGACCCCCCCCTCTGCTAAAAAACTATAACCGACTCCTTTGTGTTCACGTATCGTCCCCTTTTTGTCGGGGAGGCTGGTGGAGGCGACCCCTTTTTGTTTAAGGGGACAGATGCACAACAACCATCTCAACCCTAGAACGTTCTAGGAACTAGCTGTGTGTGCGTTTGAGTTTTGCCCTAAAACGCTAACCCTAACCCTGACCCCAACCCCCAACCCGACCACCCTCGAGGGGCCTTGGAGAAGTTCTAGGTCGCAGGGGCTAGGTTGGAGGGCAGCGGTAAGGCTAGACCGCGGCTGCGTCGCGGCTTTGGCGCACTTTTAACAGTCTCGCCATACGTCACAGACTTAGGGTGCTTCTTATCGACCAATAAAACACGAAAAAAAAAACGAAACCGTTTTTTCTTGTGAACACATATGGAGGCGTTTTTGAACGAAAGCGTGAAAAGAAGGAGCCCGGTTTTTTTGGGGCTTGCTACTTAAACGAATTCGTGTTTTTGACAGAAGCATCGGACAAGCGCACCGCAGGCGCTGTAACATCACTGAGAACGCTAGAAAGACCTGCCAGACTCACGTCCAGGTCTGTTGTGGAGATGGACAAGCGGCAGAAGCGGCGTTCAGTCCGTTCTTGGTCCAAAACTAGACATTGCGTGGTGCTCTCGTCTTCAACTGCTGCTGTTGGTGCTGGGGAATTTTTTTCGATCACACATAGCAAACACGGAAACAGTAGAACGAGTACAGCAGCACCACCAAGACCTCCAAAGCGCTGATTCCTTCGGTTCGGCTGTCTATATGATACCATCTCCCGGCGCCGTGCTGCTTCGTGGGTATTGAGTGCTTGGGTGCTGCTCAATAAGGTGCGTGAGAGACGTGTGCCACCTCACCCAAATGCCGTTGGAAAAAATGCGGCGAGATGGCCTGTTTTTGGTCGGACGCATCAACATCAATCCAAGGCACCACGCAGCAGTAGAGCAACAGGGCCTCCGACACGCAAATTCTTTCGGATTGGCCATCTATATGATGCTGGCCGTCAGCGCGGCTGCCGCCCTATGATTGTTGAGCTCGTCTACCTTTGGGTAGGTGGTGGTCAAAGATGGGAGTCGCAACCGTGAAAAATGAGCTGACAAACTGAAGAAATCGCAAGCAACACCCAGGTGGCGACACTCTGCCCTGCGCCTGTTGTTGCTGAAAACTGAAAACAGCAGGCCAGGTGGACGGGATCTTTCTAAGTGTGTTGTCCTCTGTGTCGGGTGCTGCTTATTGCGCTTTCACCGCTGCTCTATGGTGAGCAATACCATGTCAACCCGTTGTGTGTCGAGCAAAACGTGTATTCAGGGGAAGGAAACGTGCTTTTTTTGATGACATCATGATTAGAACAAGGGAAAAATAATCGGATCTTCTTTTCACCGTTCCGTGAAAAAAAGCGTTTTTTTTTCGTTGCGTTAACAATAACCCTTACGCCGAAAAGGTCCGAAAAAGACGACCCCCTGTTTGTCCGACATACCGGGGGGACGTCCCTTTTTTGTCTATTTCTCTACTTTTATGTACCCATCACATCACGATATACCCCCTTTGCAATAGGAAAATAGGTCGTTCTGTGGCCGGATTTACCCAGCTGTCTCGCGGCGAAAGATATTTGGTCATGATATGTGGGCTTGGGGAGCAACACAATTCCGGAAATCAAATACTTGCCCGCTACACGCACGAACACCACTTTCATGGCGCTAAACACAGCCAACAGCTTCGATTGAAACGCTTGATTGCCCACGTCACCGACGCCGTTGTCCCCCCACCTTTCTTGGTTTGTTTGCCCTAACTTCATTCGTGATACCAAGTGTACTTTCTGATTTTCTCCTCATGCCCGGCCCTGCCGAGGTGCAGCCAATTTCCATTTTCTTGATAGTCGTCAAATTCGTTATGAGTGCTCCAGTTCGCACTGATCCAACTCGAAATTGCTGGATGCCTGTTATTATGGGACGCCATAATTCTGCAGCGGTGTCTTTTCCACGTACATCCATTTGCTCTCGCCCACTTGAGAATTTCAAGATTTCCACTCCCTACAGCAGAGTCGCAAGTTTTTTTGTCCCACGGGTATCCGTTGTCTCTCGCCCACTTCAGCATGGCGAGGTTTCCTTGGGCGGCTGCTGTCTCGCACAGTTTTGAGTCCTCCTTGTCTTGGTATGGTGGGCGTCTGCCATTCGAAGAGGGGACACAAGAGATGCCAGAAGCACCATCGTTGATTAGCAACTTGGGGAAGACAACAATTCTGCACAAGTTTGTGTACGGCTGGCCACTTCAAAGAGGGACTCCAAAGCATCATCACCTTCGAGCCTGCGCCAATTCCTCCGCTTCTGTCACTTTTGCCGCTTCTGCCACATCTGCCGCCGCTTGCTCCTTTGAACTCGCCACATCGGAAAACCACTTGTTGTGTACAAAAAGAGAGACCATTTGCAGCAAAGGACAGTGGTCACGACAGATATCATCATTGAAACCCGAAAATTAACCTATAAATCCAGCGAGAGATTCCGACCATGGGTAAAATCGAGTTTTATATCGGAGGCCCTTTTCATCCCCGTTTAATTGAATTGGGAAAAAAAAATTCAGGGTCAATTTTGTTCCTTTAGCCCGTTGCTTATGCGGTCGGAAATCACGAGAAAAAATAGGCCATTTCCAATTTTTATCGTAGGCACCAGCCATTTCCGATCGGCCCTTCTTGTGCTGTTTCGAGACGGAAATCGACAAAAAAAAAAAGGGCAGAAGAGTAGATTGCCTCTCTGAACCAGCAACAAACACACGCCCGTGCACAACGATTTTTATTACTCGCTCCATAGACCTCCTCGTCCGCTAAAACCTTCAAGGATGACACTTCCATCTACTGCTCTGAGTCGGATGGGCGTGGGGTTGCAGTTGGATGTCCCAATCAAAACAAGAAGCGTCGGCGTGAGGGTCACTTGGAATTTCGGACGCAAAAGTCACCCTTTATTTGCACTTGAAAATAGAGGGTGTGGGGGTCAACCGTTGGGAAAGCAAAAAAACATCCTTCGTGCACGCACACGCTTCTCGCTCTTGATTCAGACAACGGACTGCAACCCCACGCCCGTCCGACTGAAAGCAGTAGATGGAGGTGCCATCCTTGAAGGTTTTAGCTCTATCAAGCGAGAAATGATAAAGCGTTGTGCACCGATGTTTGTTCGCATGCTGCTCTTTTGGCTCGGACGAGCAGAGGGCCATCCCGTGGATTGTCATGTGGTACATTTGTGCGCATCTGACATAATTGGGTTAGGGTTAGGGTTAGGGTTAGGTTAGGGCCCCCTTTTTGTCACGTGTCACAGAAAACAGGATTGGAGACTCAAATCAGGATTACAGATTGAAACACTGTTTTCACCATGCATGTCTTTGCTTAGGGCCCCCTTTTTGTCACGTGTCACAGAAAACAGGATTGGAGACTCAAATCAGGATTACAGATTGAACCACTGTTTTCACCGTAGGGTTAGGGCCCCCTTTTTGTCACGTGTCACAGAATACAGGGTTGGAGACTCAAGTCAGGATTACAGATTGAAACACTGTTTTCACCGAAGGGTTAGGGCCCCCTTTTTGTCACGTGTCACAGAAAACAGGATTGGAGACTCAAATCAGGATTACAGATTGAAACACTGTTTCCACCGTGCATGTCTTTGCTTAGGTCCCCCTTTTTGTCACGTGTCACAGAAAACAGGATTGGAGACTCAAATCAGGATTACAGATTGAACCACCTGTTTTCAGGGTTAGGTTAGGGCCCCTTTTTGTCACGTGTCACAGAAAACAGGATTGGAGACTTCAAATCAGGATTACAGGATTGAAACACTGTTTTCACCGTTGCATGTTCTTTGCTTAGGGCGCCCTTTTTTGTCACGTGTCACAGAAAACCAGGATTGGAGACTCAAATCAGGATTACAGATTGAAACACTGTTTTCACCGTAGGGTTAGGGCCCCCTTTTTGTCACGTGTCACAGAATACAGGGTTGGAGACTCAAATCAGGATTACAGATTGCAACACTGTTTTCACCGTGCATGTCTTTGCTTAGGGCCCCCTTTTTGTCACGTGTCACAGAAAACAGGATTGGAGACTCAAATCAGGATTACAGATTGAAACACTGTTTTCACCGTAGGGTTAGGGCCCCCTTTTTGTCACGTGTCACAGAACACAGGGTTGGAGACTCAAGTCAGGACTACAGATTGAAGCACTGTTTTCACCGTGCATGTCTTTGTTTAGGGCCCCCTTTTTTTCACGTGTCACAGAATACAGGGTTGGAGACTCAAATCAGGATTACAGATTGAACCACCGTTTTCACCGTAGGGTTAGGGCCCCCTTTTTGTCACGTGTCACAGCAAACAGGGTTGGAGACTCAAATCAGGATTACAGATTGAAACACTGTTTTCACCGTAGGGTTAGGGCCCCCTTTTTGTCACGTGTCACAGAAAACAGGGTTGGAGACTCCAATCAGGATTACAGATTGAACCACTGTTTTCACCGTAGAGTTAGGGGTTATGGCCCCCATTTTGTCACGTGTCACAGAAAACAGGATTGGAGACTCAAATCAGGATTACAGATTGAAACACTGTTTTCACCGTAGGGTTAGGGCCCCCATTCTGTCACGTGTCACAGAAAACAGGATTGGAGACTCAAAACAGGGTTACAAATTGAACCACTGTTTTCACCGAAGCGTTAGGGCCCCCATTTTGTCACGTGTCACAGAAAACAGGATTGGAGACTCAAATCAGGATTACAGATTGAAACACTGTTTTCACCGTAGGGTTAGGGCCCCCATTCTGTCACGTGTCACAGAAAACAGGATTGGAGACTCAAATCAGGATTACAAATTGAACCACTGTTTTCACCGAAGCGTTAGGGCCCCCATTTTGTCACGTGTCACAGAAAACAGGGTTGGAGACTCAAAACAGGATCTCAGATTGACACTCTGTTTTCACTGTGTATGTCTTGGTTTAGGGCCCCCTTTTGTTACGTGTCACAGAAAACAGGGTTGGAGATTCAAAACAGGATCTCAGGTTCAAACACTGTTTTCACAGTGTATGTCTTGGGTTAGGGTTAGGGTTAGGGTTGTATTGACAATTTATCTCCACCCTAAAGAATTTGCTTGGGACCGTTTTTGAAACACTCACCCAGACGTAGTGTGGGAGCACGACAAAAAAGACGGAACCACTTTTCATGTAGAGGGGCTCGAGAAATAAGCGGTTGAAGCACCGCTGCCTCACGCCCATTGCTTCCCCCACACTTGGACCTTTTCGCGGCCTCTGTTTGGGCTTGTATTGACAAAGGGTTAGGGTTAGGGTTAGGGTTAGGGTTAGGGTTAGGGTTAGGGCCCCCTTTTTGTCACGTGTCACAGAACACAGGGTTGGAGACTCAAGTCAGGATTATAGATTGAAGCACTGTTTTCACCGTGCATGTCTTTGTTTAGGGCCCCCTTTTTTTCACGTGTCACAGAATACAGGGTTGGAGACTCAAATCAGGATTACAGATTGAACCACCGTTTTCACCGTAGGGTTAGGGCCCCCTTTTTGTCACGTGTCACAGCAAACAGGGTTGGAGACTCAAATCAGGATTACAGATTGAAACACTGTTTTCACCGTAGGGTTAGGGCCCCCTTTTTGTCACGTGTCACAGAATACAGGGTTGGAGACTCCAATCAGGATTACAGATTGAAACACTGTTTTCACCGTAGAGTTAGGGTTATGGCCCCCTTTTTGTCACGTGTCACAGAAAAAAGGATTGGAGACTCAAATCAGGATTACAGATTGAAACACTGTTTTCACCGTAGGGTTAGGGCCCCCATTCTGTCACGTGTCACAGAAAACAGGATTGGAGACTCAACACAGGGTTACAAATTGAACCACTGTTTTCACCGAAGCGTTAGGGCCCCCATTTTGTCACGTGTCACAGAAAACACGATTGGAGACTCAAATCAGGATTACAGATTAAAACACTGTTTTCACCGTATGGTTAGGGCCCCCATTCTGTCACGTGTCACAGAAAACAGGATTGGAGACTCAAATCAGGATTACAAATTGAACCACTGTTTTCACCGAAGCGTTAGGGCCCCCATTTTGTCACGTGTCACAGAATACAGGATTGGAGACTCAAATCAGGATTACAGAATGAAACACTGTTTTCACCGAGCATGTCTTTGCTTAGGGTTAGGGTTAGGGTTAGGGTTAGGGCCCCCATTTTGTCACGTGTCACAGAAAACAGGGTTGGAGATTCAAAACAGGATCTCAGATTGACACTCTGTTTTCACTGTGTATGTCTTGGTTTAGGGCCCCCTTTTGTTACGTGTCACAGAAAACAGGGTTGGAGATTCAAAACAGGATCTCAGGTTCGAACACTGTTTTCACAGTGTATGTCTTGGGTTAGGGTTAGGGTTAGGGTTGTATTGACAATTTATCTCCACCCTAAAGAATTTGCTTGGGACCGTTTTTGAAACA
>FN649727.1:7948707-7987040 GCA_000310025.1 Ectocarpus siliculosus | reverse complement strand
TATCGTCTTTGTGGCCCTCGCCAATCAACCACTCTCGAGAGACACTGCCCGGCAGAGGGGCATCACCCTCACGGGCGAGATGGAACCACCGTGCGAGGACTGCACACGAAGGCGAAGGGCAAGCGAGCGTCGTAGACGAGGGCCTATTTAGTGGTACACGAAGTAAACATCGAGATGTGTCGGGGGCCGCATCGTTTCATTGAACAACACCCGTTGCAAGGGCCAATGCAGTAGGCGTTGACCCCCCGTAGTTTGGTGAGAGAGATGGCGTCGCGGAAGCTTGTCGGATCTATCAAAACTAGTAATCATGTCCATCTTTCCGAGATTTCGCACAACTCTGCACTTGTTCATAGTGTAGGCTACACCGTTGGTCTAGTATAAAGGAGCGGCGAAGTGTAGCTATCGTAGCCTACGTCTCCGCCGCCCTTGGAGAGAAAGAAGCAGACCCGTGGGCTGCCACACATGAAGCAGGAAGCACATGGTCGAACCATTGAGACAATCCAACTACTGCCGGGCCAACACTGCTGTGTTGGCGCGGGCGGGGGGAACTTAGATACAGCGGCAACCGGAGTTCCGACATGTTCTGGCGCACATTTCGACGTGTTCATGTACTGGTCGTCTTGGATCCCTTTCGCACCTGCAGTTGGCCCCACGAACCCATCCCCGCCGCGCGTAGAGCAAGCCAGCCCCAGCACCACCAGCGCACACGTGGGTCGCCCAGGCATCTCTACCGGTGGAGTTCCTGCTGCTGGGAAAGTGGTGTACGAAGCCAGCAAGCCAAGCGCCGAGGGAAAAAGGCGGCGGGATATTTCTTGACACTCGTCGGTTGATTTTGCTACACTGCTGTTTGCTTCGTGTTAGCGTTTGTTGAGGACATGACCGACGTGAGCACCACAAAAACCATTAAATAATAGAGCAGGGTAGCTGAAGAGGGGCGGGCTTGTCGACATGTAGAAGCTGTCCGGGTTCCTTGCAACTTGTAACGACGGCTTATTCACACCGAGACATGAAAAGCAAAACAAGTCTACGCATGCAATCGAAGAGGAGAGGCAAAAGAGAAGGTTGCCCCCCCCGGCCAGCGAAGCATCTCCACCGCCGCCAGAGCTCGATTTTGCGGCACCAAATTCTCACCTGCTTCCCCAAGAATATGTACTTTGCCGACACGCGCGGGGCAGCCAGGCAGCAGGCAGGCAGAAATGTACACGACACAGACAGCCGACATCAGCGGGTGGGCATCTACGTTGCGGGGGGGGTGTTTTGTCGCCTCTGCGTGCCCCCCTAGAATCTTCGAATCTTAATCTGGACTGCTATTGGGGGGGCTGTTCGCATGCTGGCAACTCGAGAGTTTAGATAGGCAATCTTGCTCATGTCGATGTATCCCGCGCACATCGCCGTGAGCCTGGAAGCAAACGAAACAAGGAAGAATGTCGATAATATGTGCTCACAGACAGATCGCGGACATGAAAGGAGCGAAAACCTTGCTAGGTCGCTGCATACCAAACAACCACATGCATGTTGGCTGAGCTGACCCTCTCCCCCTCCCCCTCTTCATGATCCCCCTCTTCATGATCGTGTACGTGCTGGTCACGGCCTCACAGATGCAAATATTCGGTGTATGCGTGCATGTAAGGAGCAGCGCTTGATCGAGAAAAAAAGCTGCAACTCCAGGTTTCTCTGCATTGCGATTTGCACGTATATTGTAGTCTAGGGTTGCGCCTTTACGCACAAATATTTCCGTGTCGCATTTCCAACGAATTGCTTGTGGGTGGTAAACGTCCCTGTGCATCGTCGAACCAATACACAAAGAGAGTTCTTAGGCCTTTCTATAACCGCCGAGACGTTTACATAGACAATGCCGTGGCATCTTGTTCCTCCCGCTCTCATCATGCGCTTAGATGGTCAAGGCAGTACCACCGAACAAACGCTTTGCCCCCGGTAAAGCATTCGGAATCGATTTGACCAAAATTCTACAACAGTACAGGAGTCCGCTTCGACATATCCACATGAGGTGTACCTGCCGAACAACGTCTCGGGTCAAATATTATGGAACCCAAAGCGCATTCATTCGTGTCTGGGTTTTCGCGTGAAAGGGCCCCGGTATGTAGCCATCTCACCCAGGGTGTTCTCCGCCACAGTGAGCGTACGTTCCCCCCACACACAACGCCCATCCACCACAAAAATCACAGCACGCACCGTCACCTTCTTGTCCCCTTGGTGCGTGGGTAGATCCACCACTCGGCGCCCGGCCGTAGCAGACAAACTATGATGGCGTTTTTTCTAGTGATCCGCGTCAAACGCCGTTCTTCAGACAAACCACAGCAGCGTACAACAACATGCACACACACACACACACCCGTAGATGGCTGGCCGTCTACTATCCGATATGCACACCCGCAACTCGCGCACGACATACGCTTCGCCCATAGCGGCATTCCCACGTCTCGATATCCATTTTGCGGAAGACACGGGCAACTGAACGAGGGTGGCGTGCTAGGCAGCGGGCGGCACGGCACCACCTTTCCACTCTCCACCAAACCGAGAAGGGCAAAAAGGTAGCGACCGCCATATAGTGGGCAGGAGCACGAGCACACAAAAACGAACGAAAGCAACGTGTACAGCAGTAGCAGAAAATCTACGCGGAGACCCTTGCCGAGAGTCCAACAGACCGGCAGCGAAAAACTTGCAAGGAACTACGTAATGTGTACCACGAATATACGTTTTTCGGCGTGAAAATTCGGCATGCGTTTCATTGATGAAATGCAGATAAGACAGCTAGTCGAAGCACACATCGTAAGAAACAAGTGAACGAAGTAGTTTGATATCGCGGCCTTCGTACTCGATGGCTTCGGTGTTTACAAACACAAAGCACGAGCGCATGACGACAACAAACCAACGTCTGCCCGGTAAGTGCGGCAACGCTGTGTCAACAACAGACAAAGATAAACAGTTCACACCAGCTATGTATGTACGTCGATCAGAAAAATGGTAAGGTTCCACAAGGAGCCAGTTAGAGAGCGATCCGCTGCAGCGTTGAACGCTCCAACAGAAACCCTTTGCAGCTCGTTTCCTGTGCAGACAATAGTATCCCCCCCTTTCCCGCGGACGCAGCGGCACCTCCCCGCCCCGGCCGGTGTTGTCTTCCCGCCTTCGTCGCCTGATTGGACGCGAATATCCCCATGGCCAACTGTGCTCCGACTTCCTCCATTTTTTGCAACAGCCGCGATGGCGTAACGCCCTTGTACCTTCGAATCAAAGGCGAAGAGAGTCGAGGTCATCGGGGAACCGTTTCATCGTCAAACGGAAAGCTTTGATGTCTGAAATTGAGGGCATGAAAAGCCGATTCCGAGTGTATGATTGCGTATTGCGTATGTACCCGAGTAACATTGGCGAGTTTTTGTTGTTGTTTGCTCGGGCTTCCATGTCCTTACCTTTGTCACGGAGTGTATGGGAATACACCCCTTCCCCCGGTGACCCATGCGCTAGAGACACCGGGCAAAGAAAGGGGACACAACATCACGGCATTCCTCCGCGCCACATGGTTTCAGAGTGCAGTACGGCGTCGTCCTTGGTTGGAGTTTCTCGCGACCCCTCGTAGCAACAAGCTGGTATTAATAGTGGCAATTTGTCGACTATCTGTAGTCGCCTTTGACTTTGCCAGAGACCAAGGTTTTTGCTTTCTGCGAAAGTGATCCAGCTATCCATGTGTGCGAGCCAACCACGTCGATGGTTCTGAACGCTCCACCCAACCGTTGTGGTACCACCGCTCCACCCACCAGCACCGCAGGAGCAATCTCCCACCCACCTGCCGTCCCCGCCTTCCAGCGCGCTGCAGCTCGCCGACATCGACAACGACACGCCCCCTTTTCCATCGCCTCTCTTCCCTCCCACTCCCGCTACGCTGGCATCCTCTTTCGGCCGGTTGCAGCACCTATCGAACACCGCCTCCAGAGCCGAGGTTCTCACGGGCGTGCTGACGGCCACGTCGGCGACGAGGGCGAGGTGCGGGGACAGCACGGCCCGCTTCCCGTCGGCGGCCTCGGTAAAGCCGGCCGAGACGACCCTAAGGGCGGCGCTGCCCATGGCGGAGGGGTCGCCCTGCACGTGTGCGAGGCCGACGACGACGGAGTCGGCGCCGCCGCCGCTGAAACCTGCTCCACCGCCGTGTAAGGCCTTTTGTTGGGGTCGGGGGGGGGGCGGGAGAGTGGGGGGGCGCATGGTGAGTGGTTGGTGCTGCTGCCGACTCCTATGTGATGCTGTGGCTGCTCCGTGTCACATTCGCGGGAGTCAATGAGTTCACAAAGGGTGCAGCACGTTTTTTTAGACTTGGAAAACGGGGATCGCTTGAGGTTCACGGACAAGTAGCGTTACCGGTGTCACTTCAATTGGCGTACTGTAGCACTCCCCGTTGAGTCAGCTGGTCCTTTGTATTTCGTATTTTTGACCACCAACGACATCTCACTCCCCAATGCCTTCCGACCAAGCTGTCGGGGGAACCTACGGCTGCGCCACACCTTTTCCAAAGCGATGACCTCCGCAGCTCCCAGGGCGTTGCTTATCATCAGCACGCCGTAACCCTCTCCGTTTGGAGAGGCCGCGTTGCCGGAATCGGAAGCCATTGAGTTTGTTCTAGCCACCTGCTCGTTGAAAATTCGACACGACCACAACATCATCGCCCAACGATTAGCGGACCGAACGAGTTGCTAATTACACCGAGACCTGCAAGCAAGGTTAGAGAGAGAAGCGATTACGGCGAATCTCTTAAGAGGCACTACGAACAATCTAGAACACATTTGACATCATTGGCCACGGAACCGCTACACACCATGAACAGCACAGTAAACGGTGAATCTAACTATCGGAGGCATGGATGAAAACAGACACAACAACAAAATACAACAATTTGGTGGGTATTCGCATTGATAAAATGCGCTCTCCCCATCGCTGCCGCAATATCCAACAAGGGCTCAACACTCAGCAATGCTGCGTATCTCACCACAAAGCAATAAGAACCTCCTCGAACAAGACTATTGTCACGGCATGTGTTCCACAACCCAGGCAAGGAGAAGATTGCGCCACACACGCCAGGCTTCTCCGCCGCAGCGCTCAAGAGAAACTAACATCCCCCATCATATCGAACTCCCGAAGCGGACCGTTCGACTGAGGTTTTCATGAAAAAACACGTTAATTGCGTGAGCTTGCATGTACCTGTATCCGCAAAAGTGCTTGTGGAGCGTTGAGGACTAGATCCCAGCTGCACCCGAATCTCCTGAGCGCTCGCTCTGTCGAGATTTGCCGCTATGCCAAGTAGGGGCGGGGACGGCATTGGGGTGGAGGGCGCGAGAAAGACAAATTCGGTCTATGCCATCGCCGGGGTGTCGTCTAAGTTGCGGGTGCCACCTGTCAAACAATAGACCTGTCTGCTACCGTGCACTCACGGGCCCCAGCCGCTGTGACAAACTTCATCCGTCCCCCTTTGTGTGAGGCAACAGTCCAAAATGTTGCGTGCAATAATATGTCGCCGTAGGCGCTAAATGGCACATACGCGTACCGGGAAATGTAGTGTCCAGAGTAGAGAGAGATCGGAACAACTTCTCAATAAAGCGATGGGGTTCCGGGCAGCACACTAGCCTACCCCTTCACGCCGGTTTCGCTTTCCGTCCGCACACACACGAAAGTGGCCTACTATGGAGCTTGTTTCGACCTACAGTACGCGTCCGACCTTTCTTTCTGTACGTCCGGTCCATATGTATTGAAATCCTCCACCCCCTCCGATTCGACACCCTCCCTCACCCCGCTCTCGACATTTTGCTGCATCTCCCCTTTTACCTTTGCGCACGGTTCCACGAGTAGCACCCTCCTCCCACCCGCTGCACCCGCAGGAGGCGCCGCTTTCAGGGGACTCCCCCCCAGCGTCCCCACCCAGGCAAGCCGTCCCCCCTGAAACATGAGGAACGCCGGGAGGGCTTGAACCCCGTACAGCTCCGCCGTGGCCCGGTGCTCCGCGAAGTCGACCCTCACCATCCTGTACTTCTCAGCGCCCGAGACAGAGGCACGGCTCGAGGGGCCGGCCGCGCTGCTGCTCCTGCTGTTGTTGTTCATGCGCCCGCCCTCGCCCCCTTCCCCCCCTTCGGAGCCTCCCTCCCCGGAGGAGGAGGACAAGCCCTGAACGAGAAAGCAGTTCGCGAGCTCGGCGATGGTCTGCACCTTATTGCACGCCGGGTCGTCTCCGCGAACTCCAAGCACGGTCACCAGCTGGTCGGGCGCGGCCTCCTCCTCGAGGAAGGCTCGCAGCCTGCTCGGTGGGTGGCGTGCGCGGCGCAAAAATCGAGCGGCAGCGAGCATCAGCGGAGAGAGCCCCGGTGTCGTACATACAGTGCATCGCGTTGGCTTGTCAGGACGGAGTGGCGGGGCCAGGTTTCCGGTCGAGCCGCTCTTTTGTGTCGTTTGGTGGTGTACGGAAGGAGTCAAGGGCTGCCGGTGTACCGTTCTGGATGTTTGCCGGAGCGTTGGCTCAGGTTGGCGGACCGGCCTATCTATCCGGTCAAACCGGGCGTATCTGAGTACTCGCCACCTCGCAAAGCCCGTTTTTCGGTAAGTTGCTTTCAAGGAGACCGACCGGTTCTCACAGTACATACCCTTTCAAGCATACCAGGTGTGCTTGTGGGGGAAAAAAGAGCGGAAACTTCAACGTTTTCCGAGCGCACACGCACGTGCTGAATCCGATTCATGGTGAAAAAAGCACACAGAAACTGAAAGTAACGGCGACAAATGATATCGTACGCAACCAATCCTCGCTGGTGCACGTAGCAGACGTACATAGAGAAGAGGAGAAGTCTCGACCTTTGGCAACATTCCTTACTGTCGTGATCTCGTCGCCGTTCCAGCCATCCGCGGGCACCCATGAAAATCTCACTCACGGAGTAGAACAACGCTACTGTTGTAGCCGTTAGTTGTCTGTGAACAATGCTACTGCGGTCGTCATTTGTCCAATACCTAAATCTCGAGAGCAGCAAGGCTATGGAGCATGCACCGTTGTTACCTCGGAAAAAGCTCACATTATGCTTGGCGGGTTGTAGCCTTTGATATGTTAGTGCTTGTTAATATGTCTATTCCGTGTATTTCCTCGAGATTGCCGTGTAATGTCAGCGACTCACTAGCTTGGTCGAGCCAAGGTCCACGAGCAACACAGTACCTAGAGGCCGGAACCTTGGGCAGAGGCACCCCTGAAACGGTTGTCTTTCCGGTAGGGTTGGACACCGACGTCTTTGCCCCTGGCACAACGATCTCCTCCGCGTAGCGGCCGCTTGCCGCCTGCAATAAGTTCGATCTGGGCGTCGAACAGAAACAAAAAGCCGAGGTTGCTCAAGTCTTTTTCAGCCGTTCTTGATCTCTGCAGAGGTCGCACGATTTCAAAGGCGTAGTGTATCGAGATGAGCCAGCCCTCACCCTTAGTTAACTTCGACGTACAGTAGTATACAGGAATATTTCGCCGCTGTACATACCACACCTAGGACGTTGGTGTGTACACACCCGCATATTGGACGACCCGACCGAAAATCATTTCACAACGCTTTATCTCCCGCGCTCCTGGTTGAGAGACGAAAAGAATACCGTTGAGATCCAATGCCGCTCAATACGCGAGACGGTAGTACTATTATAGCATGTGAAAATAGCGTGCCAACCAACCTTGCTCTACGAACATCCAGTGATACTCCAGGGAGGGTGCAACAGCGCCCATTTCCCGCCGAAGCAGGCACGCCCGGGCCGGAACGGCCGAAGCAGGCACGCCCGGGCCGGAACGGCCCCACGTACCTACCTCTTGAGTAGCGGGTTCTCGGCGGACACCTGGAGTCGCACGTCCAGCTCCCCCAGCCACTTCCCGCCCTTCCTCAGCCTCGAGGCCGCCGCGAAAGCGTCGTCGCCGCGGCCCCCCTCACCCCCACTCCCAACCCCTGCACCCCCACCCCACGACCTTGATCGGCGCATTCCTGGGCCTCCTCTGCCGTCGTCATCGTCATCGTAGATCATGCTCCCTAGGCCGTGGGTGGGACCGACCTCTAGCCCCGTGCTCCGTATTCTGGGCAGCTCTCCGTAGGTAGCCGTAAGAGCATCGTGCTTCCAAGACGGGTCGGGGAACGGTTCAACCTATATTGCGAGGGTGGGGTTGTAGGGCAGTCATGGGACGTTTTGGGATGAGTACCGCTGTGTGCCTCTGACTCCCCTTTTGGTGCATCGGTGCAGAAGAACAACTTTTAAATGTGTCCGAGCTGTTTCGATTCAGAGATAGCATTTCTTTGCTGGAGTTGTCTTCGGGAGAACAACTGAACAAGGTCAGGTGCACTTCGGTCGAAAGTCATCCAACGTTGTTTTCGCTCATCTTTCAGCACGAGACGGCGGTCAGTGTTCATACTTCAATTGGTCTAGATGCTGCTTGCTTTGGCTGGTATTTCAACCACTGGCTCTATCTCTCAGGCCACCAATCTCCTCTACCAATATACTGTAACAGTCTCTCAGTGCCTTCCGCTGATTCCGTTAAAAGAAAAACGTTGCTTGCCTGAGGGTTCATCCCGTCAAAACCGTTTTCGAGGCTGGCAACGAGACTCTTGCAAGCTCCCGCTAGATTCCGACTCCTCGGCTTCAGGCGATCCCGCTTGGCCTTCATGGCGTTGCCGAACGCCTGCTGCCTCGACATCAAAGAAACACGTTGGATTTGGGGTTCCAGACCCCCCCCGGGCAAACGAATGCTGCGCATCGGCGGTGCGGCAGAAGCACGGAGGGACGGACCGGGATGTGTGTGGTTTGTAGGACAGGATCGTTCTTTCACACGGAAGCTGTCGCTTGATTTGAGCCGGCTATGCTATGTCCTCACCGCGGTTTGTCGAGGAGTAGGCGATGAGCATTGTTTGTACGCGATAGGTTGCAGGAGAGCTATGGAACACACTTCCTCATGTACACATGTAGTCTGAGAATGTCTTCGGGAAAAGGGGGATTCGACACAATCAAAGAAAACGCGATCGGTTTGTGCATGTCCCTGGCTCGTTCAAGGGCTTGTCGACGTGCAGACCGTACTACAATTAGCTTAACGACGAGCTACCCGCTCATGAGCACTGGTTGCTTCTAAATTGCCAAACCTGTTGTCAAGGTAGGTACCCTCCCGCTTCGGGTGCACGCCAGCGTCAAGCTCGTGGGAGATACCCTCGTGCAAGAACTTGATTCGCATTTCGCGCCGATCCAGGAACTCGAAGTTCATACTCTTGTTCAGCTTGACATCGAGGACGCTGGTAGGTGGGGGCATGTGGGCACCTGGGTCATACCGCCATTCTCTTGCGATGTATCCGTGCCTATCGGTGATGAGCCCTCCCACCTTGAACAACGTGCACGCACCAGGAGTCAGTGCGTATGTAGGCGTCTAGCCTTTTACTCTGTAGGTCGACATCGGGAGGAGCTCATCACGTCGACCTGGTGCAGGCGAGAAGCTTTTGAAACTATCCCTACCTGCAGTTTACGCTCTGAGACTATGTGCATGTTCCAAGTATGCACTCGAGAAGTAGAACGTTCTACCGCCTGCATGCAGCTCTTGTGAGGAGGCTCACGACGTGCGAACAAGGGGGCACCCCGGTTCTGGTCCTTCTCAGCGCTCGCCGAATGTACGGTAGTTTCTGGGCGATGCACGGGCAACCCAAAGCTTTATTCGCACAGATACGAGGGGGTGGCTTTGAAAACACGGTGCCGTACTATCTAACCTTGTGTATGGTTTTGGAACACAACAAACGCGTGCGCTAATTTACCCAACGTTCAAAGTGGAAATATTACGCTGCAGAATAAGTTCTGCCGAGCAACCATATAAACATGCAAAAACATGCGCCGTCATCCACAGCACTTTTGTCGCGAGAATTCCTGGATGTATTGATAATCGACTTCTCTCTCAACGTATTTAGACACCTTGCTTAGCGCCAAGCGCACGCCGGATGGGCCCAGGAAGAATCCCACGCCATGCTCGTTGACCGCCCCGAGAGGGGTGGATCTCCGGTCGTCGCCGTAGACGTAATATCGACCACGTCCGTCAACAACTCCCTTGCACACTGCGACGAGGCCTGATGGGTAATAAATGAAGCCTGACCCGTCCTCCTTGAAGACTGACGCCAGCCTTCCCGAGGGGTAGTACTCGGCGTTGTCGGCCTTCGTTCCAACGCCGCCTTGTGGTGACATTTGTATGTAAGTATGTGTTGAAGACTACTGTATTGTACACAGCTACAAGACAGCTTGTGAACAACACTACTATCCACTGATCATAGACTAGACGGTCTTCGAGGGTATCGTCCTGTTGATGATTCTTGAAGCCGGTTTCGGGGGTTGTTGTGTGTGCCTGCTTTGACTGGCAGGGCCACGGCAAGACCGCCCGCCGCACCAAACAACTGCTGAGCGCTGAGCGGCCTGAGGTGCCCGACGTTTGTCGTCGCGTACGGCGAGTGTATGCACACGAACTACGAAGTTCCAGCGTGTGAAACACTACACTTCCCAGGCCGCAAGCAGGCAAATTGAACAAAAATTGTGCTTGATACACAAAACCTTTTCCTTGTTTTCGTAGCTCTAAGGAGGTTGGTACACACACGCTTGGAGCTGTTGTCGTCGTGGAGACGACAAAAAAATGCCGTCGCGTCTTACCCAAAAAACGGCAACAAAAAAAGGTACCCTGGCTGCAAGCTGTCAATCTCCACCGCAGCGCCCCCCCCCTCGAAACTTAGTCTCCCAAAATCTTGCTGCTCGGACAACCAACTGCTGCACAGGCACGCAAGACACCAGGCGAGAGCAAGGCTAGTGAAGGAGTGTTGGTCCAACTTCCGGCGGTGAGTGGGTTATTTTTTTATGGGTTGGACAGGTTGGTGTCTGGAATTGCCATCGTCGCAAATAGTCTATCTATTTAATGTAATCTCTACAGCAGTAGGGCTACAGAGGGGACAACCGCTGCCCCGACGTTCGACTCGGCATAACCCGCTGTGCGCGCGTGTCCTGCGGCAAAGCCCGTGCTTGACACCAGCACACGGCTGGGCTTTGTCGCGTGTGCGTTTTCCCGGAGGGAAAGCCCTGGGCGCCCTGACTGGCTTGCTCTCTCGAGGACGGCTGGCCCTTCGGCCTGCTGGCGGTTGAATCGTTAGTCTCCTTGGTCTGGCACACAAGCCAAGCCCTCTGCTTCACTGCCCCGTTTCTGCCGAGCTGACCCTTCCCTTTGGCAATGGCAACACGCTGGCGTTCAGGAAACAAGGTGCATCCAGTGCCGTTTGAAAAGGCTCGAGAAGAGAGCAGGAGGAGGCGATGTCGGCGCCGAAGTTCAGCGTTGGGGTGGACGCGGATCCGATGATGGTGGAGCAGACGATCGACAAGACTCTGGAGGAGATCATCAACGAGCGACGGAAGGAGGTCAAGGGTAAGTGAAGTGAGCAAGCGAGAGCCGGGAGGGGGGTGGCTCTCCTGTCCGCTGACGCTAAGGATCGCCGCCTCCGGCGTTGCAAGGGGTGCGGTTTGTTGTTTGTTTTGCCCTTTCGCAAGGAAGGGAGAGAGCTGAATTTGCTAAGTACCGGATGGTTGGATACGCCCTGTTCAAGTCGATCTACCCGCTGACTCCCTCTCAATCTTGTACACCTTCCTTGTTTCTCCGCGCGGTCACTACGGCTATACTACAGCACTAGAACAGCAGCAGAGCAGCAGCAGCAACAGCGTTAAGGTGCAACAGGCAGAGGCTGCGTACATAGTGAACAGCCGAATCGTGTGTCGGAGGCACATCGCACCCGGGTGTGCTTCTTTGTTTATCCGCTGCGGCGCATTATCCTCAAGTCGAGTCGCCAACGGCCCATCTTTTGCCAAGTACCACTTGATCGGTCAAGTCTTCAGATGCTGCGGCTGCAAGAGCCCTTCAGAACGCTCGTGTAACGCTTGTACCAGCGGCTTATTATGCATCCTTTTGTCAACTTGCCCCGTTAGACCCAGCCACCCACGAAGCGCCGGAGGCGTTTAGCGCCAAACCTACCGAAGAGCCCTTGGGAAGAACACGTGTTTCAACAGCCCAGGACATTCCTTCATCTTTTTTCAGCGGGGGAACGTAATCACCTTGCGATCCACACCGCCATGTACCGGGATGCTCTTGCCGGAACGCTGGATCATAACGCCTCTTTTTTAGAACTATCGATTTCACCAAATACCCCCCCCCCTGTTGTTCTCCCCGACAACAGCTACCCCCACGACCAAGAGCAAGAAGGCCGCAGCAGCGAAGCAGAAGGTGGCCAAGTCCGTCGGAACGTCCAAGGCCAAGAGGGACGCGGCCCTGTCCAAGAAGCGGGGCATCTCTGCCAGCGCCAAGCCATCTCCGGCTAAGATAGAGGCGGAGGTGCAGCGCACCAAGACACAGGTGTGTGCGTCGTGGCTCGCGAAACCAAAGGGCGTGTTGTGGCGACCGTACATGTATCAAGATCCCAAAGGCGGAGCGCACCCACTGGTGTAGGCTTTTTTTTCACAACACACACGTACGGGCTGTGATTCCCAACGTCAGTCGCAAACGTACCGACACAAAGCCAAGCTTCACCTCTCCTGTCTTTCTCTCGTTCTTCACCTTCTCCCTGCCGCGCCCCGCTACATGTCCCTCCATCTCTACGCTATCTCCCCCCCCTCCCTGCCTCGCTCAACGTTTTCTCCCCTCCCTCCCTGCCTCCCTGTACGTTGTCTCCCCTCCCTCCCTATACGTTGTCTACCCTCCCTCCCTGCCTCCCTCAACGTTTTCTACCCTCCCTCCCTGCCTTCCTCAACGTTTTCTACCCTCCCTCATTGTATTTCCTCTCCCCTACCTCTACGTCCTCACACCCCTCTATTCCGTCCCACCCACGCCCCCCCCGCGCCCCCAGCAATCGAAGAAGAAGGCGCGCCAGAACGCCGACGTTCTGGTCGCCAGCACCAGGGGGGTGAGCAAGGCCAAAGCCAAGAAGGCCCGGGCGGCGGCCACGGCTGCAACGGCGGCATCCAAGAAGAGCACAGCCGCCGGCAGCGCCAGGTCCAAGCGCGGGGGGGCGCGGCCGGGGGGAAAGAAGCAGGGGGTAGGCCCCGGAGGGCCCAAGCAGGCGGCGCAGAACATCAAGAGCAAGGGTTTCAACATCGGCGTGAAGGGAACCAGCAAGAAGCAGCAGCAGCAGCAGGCGCAACAGGAGCAGCAGCAGCAGGCGGGGAGGCGCGGTAGGTCGAGGAGGCGCCAGCGCGGCGGGGGCGAAGCAGCGGCCGTTGACGCCCAGGTAATTTTTTTTTTATTTTTTACCGCTTTGTTTTTTAGGCTGGTTGTTGTGTTTTGTTGGGATTTTTTAGGGCCGGAACGTAAAGAAGCGCCTAGGATCGAGGGGAAGGTGCTTCTGCTACGGTATTGCTGGCTGTTGCCCTCCTTGTTGCATGTTAACAATGCCGATGGCAACCGCAAAAGGGGGTACAAGTAGCTCAGTCAGTTTTCGGCCCAGCGTTTCATGTTGTATCTATGCCAAGTCAAGGGGTGGAAAACGTGGGGCAATCTTCTTGCTGTGGGCGCACTTGGAACGTTTGTAGGGCTGTTGGCAGCTCTTTGGTCGCACATAGGGCTGCTGTGTGCCGCTCGCTTCTGTGCCAGGTGGACGGGGCTGCTACTGCTTGGACTTTCCTCTATATTATTAATGGCAAAATTATCTTGCGACGCAGCCCTTTCGTCGCGAAAATTCGCTGCTTCGGTGGGAACACGCACACGCGCCCGGAGCCGCCTGAGCACAACAACCTCTTGCCACGAGACGCCGAAACGGGTCTCGCCGCGCTTGGCTTCTACCTGTTGTTGTTGCGATCGCCCTTGGAACACGTCGTTACGCCGCATGAGAATCAAGTCGCACAGGGAGCAAGAAGGAGTTTGTTCGGGATGGGGGAGCGGGGGGGCAGCGATGATTCGAAACGGTCAGGGTCGGGACCTGCGTGGAGCCGCCTGTGAAATCTCCTTTCTTTCATCTTGTGTCGTGGGTGACCTCTCTTTCAGTGCCCGGGTTCGTGCCCTCCTCTTTCCCACAGCCTTTACCACAAGAAACTATGTCTCACGCGTCAAACATGGCAGAGACGTGAACAGCGAGATGCACCCTCTGTGGTGTAGGCCGATGACGCTTTGTCTCGAGACGCATGGGTGTTCAATGCCTCAAGGCAAGCAACAAGTGGGTACGTTAGATAGCACCCCCATTCCACCACACCCCATCCCATCCGATCCCATCCCATCCCATCAATAATGAGTACGTTAGATAACCCCATCCCATCCCATCCCATCCCATCACCCTATTCCATCCCGTCCCATCCCATCCCATCCCATCCCACGTCGGCGGCCAGGCTGTTGTCGCCCCGAAGGCCAACATGCGCGCCAAGAGGAAGAAGAAGGGGGCGGCGGCGGCGGCGGCAAACGCACCCTTCAAGCCTGACCACAACATGCAGATCTCGTTCCACTCCGGCGGTAGCGGCGGCGGCGGCGGCGGCGTCACGCAAGGGGCGTTCGTCTTCGGTTCCCCGAACGGCAACGGCGGCAACGCCACGCGCACGAGAAAGCGAGGCACGCCAGTCACCAGCACCAGGCAGCAGCAGCAGCAGCAGCAGCCGACGTCATTCCTGTCCCCCACCTTCAACCCGGCGCCGCAGCCCATCAACAACGGCTTGCGCGGCAGCGGGGGGGTCAAGAAGGCTACGTACACCCCGCCCGCGCCCACGCGCAGGATCTTCAGCGGCGGGGTGGGCGACGTGAGGCGAGCGGGGCCGAAGGACGTTCGACGGTCGCAAGGAAACCCGGTTGACAGGGTGGTGAGCGAAACTTGTGACCGCTGTGTGTATCTTCCCGCAAAACAGGAGCAACAAGTCACAGCCGAATTGAGCAGTTAGGCTAGTGATGCACCACACGCACGAGGATTGGAACAACTTTCTAGAGCTTGGTGTAGAGCACCGAGTAGATGGTTGCAGGATGAACAAAAGAAGGGCGTGTCGTCCTGTTGTTTTGTTTTTTGTTCTTCGTGGTCGAAATATTTTGTGCTTGGTGTCGTGTGATGGATATTGATACTGCTGTTGCGGGGTTTTCCCGCGGAATCAGTGGTACAAACGAAACGAAAAACGGTGCATACCGTGTTCACCCACATTGCTTTCGGGGGGTGTTTTAGAGCCAGGCAACGTGCTGGATCGTCTAAGGGTTGGGAGTGAGTCGGCTGCGAAGAGAAAACGAAGTTGCAACTCGATCCCGTGATCCTTTTAAGCGTCAGCCCCGGCCTCGAGCACGCATGACCAGAAAAAACGAGAGAGAAAAACATTTGTGGCACGCAGTTCGCTGATTGGTCATAAAAAACTGCGGCGGTTGCTTTGGTTGCCCTATCCCTCGGTCACCTTCATCGTTTTTGTTTCTCTTGCCACGTCAATTCGTCCTCACGCTTCGGACAGGTGAGGGCTACTAGGAAGGCGAGGGCGGGAACGCTGGATGCGAGGAGGAACGGCAGACAGGTGAGAGAGAGAGAGAGAGAGAGAGAGAGGCTGCGGCTGCCGAGGTAGAAGTCGATCCCGGGTGGTACAATAGCCTTGAGTGATGCCGTTGTTGTTGTTCGCTACTGTAGGCTCGAAAACAACCAGCTAATGAAACACGTTTTTCTTGTGGGAGACAATTACTCGGGTAAGGCTGAACGAACCTGGATCTTTAGGATCAGAAAGAGCCGGACGTGTTAACGCATGTGTGAGGCAAAGAAGTACCCGGCGTATGACTAAACGAATGTGGATATTTCGACCGAAATAATCTCATTATTTGGTACTTCTACATTAGTAAGGGGTGTCACCAGCTCCGGTGGTCATGGTCAAACGGCGTTGGTGGTGGGCATTTGGCGTCTGCTCGGTGCTTGGAAACGGCGGTGAAGGGAAACATGAAACAAACAAGACGGAAACTACAGTACGTACTATAGTACGTGTCCCGAACATGGCGTGCCAGACTCATCTTTTTCGGGATCGGTTCAGAAAGAAGTTCGCCGAACTCTTGGTCTGCGCCTGGTGTGCGTGCGCTTTGCATGCCTGGTCAGAGGCCCTAGCCCGCTGTTTTGAGCTGTCGTTTGTACCCTTTTTATACAGGATTAGAAATGAGTTGTACCCCCCTCCCCCATTGTCTACGCATGTTTGACACCCACAAGGCCAACGGCGGAAACCCTAACAATGGCGGCAGCGGCGGCGGAGGCGGGGGCAAGGGAAGGAAGGGAGGGTCCCGGCGGCGCATCGTCCTCCTCGACCAAAGGCCGTGAGAAAAAGCACGCAAGGATAAGGAAAGCGCTTGAACCACGACGGGGAACATAAAGAAACGCCAACCAGGACTCTTGACACAACCTGGGAAAAACGAAAGAGGGCGGACGTAGGAAAACGGCGGCACGGTAATGGAGGTGTCAAGCGTGAGCGGGGCGAAGGGGGGGTGCAATCGTAGAGCCTCAGGCCCGCTTTGTGCCTAGATGCAGCACCCCGGTAGCAGCACTTCGGGGGAGGATTTTTCAGCTGTCAGGGCGAGACAAAAGCAGCACGCCTCGCGCAGAGCCCACGAGGTGACCGAGAGATGTGCGACGGTGCTAGGTTTCGTGTTGGCCGGGTGAAGGCCAAGGAGCGAAAACGGCCATACAGAGTGTCGAGAGGGAGGGAACACGGAGGGTTTGGGTGGTGCTACGTGTAGTTGAACACCCGCTATTCCGCAGGTAGTAGGCTGCATGCAGGCGAACACCCGCCATTCCGCAGGTAGTAGTAGAGCGCGCGTTTCACGGTAAGCGGCGCTACTGTACCACGACGAAAACGCATCTATTATAGGGTGGAGGGTGCCGTCACACAGATGCGTTGCTAGAGGGGGCCCTGTTGTGCTTGGGCGAGGGGGGGGGGGGAGGGGGGGCGAGGACTGTTTTTGGCTGCGCCATGCTGATGTTTCTACTACTCCGGTGGTCGTTTGTGTTATCGATACGGCAGAAGAGAACGTAGCCTGGGTGAAAAATTTGCTCCTTTGTGGTCCGGTTCCTGCCCCGTTGTGACGAGGTTGTTAGGCCAAGACGGAGCGACCTTCTTGTGGTTGGGGAGTTGGTACAACACACGGTGATGTTTCGCCATTCATTTTTGGAAAGGATACACCAGAGAGCCACGCGGGGGGACGACGGGGGGGGGGGGGGCTGTGTTTTTGTAAGATACTCTTAATCACGGTAGTCTAGACCGAACGAAGTAGTCAAGCGTTGTTGAAAGTGTTTTTATGCGGAAGGTTTCGATACAAGCTCGTTGGGTGCTCGTCCCCGGCTGGATGTACAGTGGTGCCCGGTGATGCGTGGCTTCGAGTAGTGTTGCCTCAGGTGCCACAACCAACGCTTGGCTGTGTGGCAGCGACGGTTCGTCATTCGCTGGTGCCACTGGGGAGGGGGAGTCTAGAGACCAAGGGTATAATAGCGGCGGGAGCATCACTGCGGGAGAGAGGCTGTGTTGCCCCTTCAGCAGGTGTCCATGAGGCTGGAAGTACGCTAACGAGGAGAACGATAGATGAAACTGGCCCGTTTTCTGTGTGGCCCCAACTGAGAGGTACGAAAGGGGTGGAGACTAGCACCAGAGTAGAGGAACACGCACACACTTGGATGCTGTTTTGGACACCTTCCTGGGACCTTGATTTTACCCACTGCCACTGACGTGTTTTCCTTGGTCAGCCGGTTGGCCCTGTCGATGCCCGTTGATAGAACACACACGCTTATGGCGGCGAATGTTTCCGGTCGTGTTGGGTGTGGAGGAGAATATTCTTGTTTTTTGGGCGTCCTTCCGGTGCTCGTGCCCTCACCTGGGGACGGAGGAGAGGAGAGCCTCGCGTTGCGGGCATCTTGGGGGTGCGAACGGAACGGACTGCTGGTTGTACGTGCGGTTGTGTTGTTGTGCGGGTTGGTGGCTGCCACGCTTCGTTCTGGCTCCGGTCACCGGTGGAAATAACCAATTCTTTCCATATTTTGTAAGTGTCTTGTTGTTGGCGGCGTTGTCTTCTGGAGGGGGACGGGAAAACAGGAGGAGGGGGGGGGGGGCAGCAGCTGGGAAGGACACTAAGAAGTGACGTTTGGTGGTTCCTTGTAGTTGAACTGCTGGTGCTCGTGCTTCCTGATGCATATGTTGGCACGTCTTCCGTGTCACTTACCTAATGGCGGCAACCGCGTTTGACTGAACAGCCGCGTGTGCATCTTGGTTGTGTTTTTTACGGCATCGACCACGCTACATGGCTGATCGAGTTAACCACGATGTCGTCGGCCGGTTTCAGCCATGGCTGCATCCAATCAATGCGGCCAGATTTCGAGGAATTGGCCGTTGTGCGCGTGTGTAGCGCGAGAGACACAACACGCCTATCGGTTGGTGCGCGTTTTCTCATCTATCTGTGATTTGCGCTGTGGCACGTGCAAACTACACGACTCTGGTCCGTGCTGTGGATTGATTCTCGGTACCTTCGTGTCTTGGTGGTTTCACGTCGGAAAAACGAGGTTAATATGCAAAGTGGTAGTTCTATCGATTTCTCGGAACTGGTGCATATCTCACTACATATATAGTAGGTGTGACATCGGGGTCAAATGGAAAAAAACAAAACAAGTAGCCATTAAGCACCTTGTAACCGTAGGAGCATCAGCCACGCGTCTTGGGTCGGAATTCCGTGCGGTTCGTCCCTCTTCCGTGTTGTTATTATTTTCGCCATCTGTATTTCTTTGTTTCGTGTTCCGGTAAAGCGTGCACGGCGTTTGGTATGTACATCTAACTAAATTTTTTGTCTTTTTTGGTGCTGCTCTACCTTTCGTGGTGCGGCTACCCGTGTCTGTTCTGTTGTGGTCAGACGCTACTCTTACGATATCGAGGGCGCGGGGGTTCGAGTGAGAAGGCATGGGGGCGAAACAATTTTTTTGAGTCCCGGGAGTTTGCAACTTTTAGCTTTGCGTTGGTTGGTGAGACGGTGGTTGGTGTGATGCGATACAAGGGGTGTCGGAGGTTCCGCTGAATGGAGAATGGATGGGAGTGTGGAAAGAAAAAAGGATGATACTCCATATAGCTGTACACTGCGTCGATTACTACAGCCGCAACAATGAAACGAGTGCCTCCATTCCGATTCAGGGCACCGACGGCGGCAGACAACGTTTTGTTACGTCTACTTCAAGCGAACTGCCGTGTAGCGCACGACAACACTGACTTACTGGTGGTTCTCTCCTGATTGTTGGGTGCGACGAAGTTACCCCGGGCATGGCCACCGAACTGCTGTCTTCTTGCATTGGACGTATGTTTCATCCGGAAATACATGTTTGCCCCGGACAAAATCCTGGTCTCACTCCACGGCTCCCCCACACTCCACATGTTGGCACTTGTACGTGTCCAAACGGGAGTGCTCTGAAGCAACGATTCGCGACTTGAATGATGGAACCGTGTCCGATATCCTTGACACAATTGTCCGCATCCTCGGTGCCCCCCTCCCGAGCTGGCCAACCAACCAAGCAGAGAGTATGACCCACACATGTTTTCACTGAAGACCCGACCACTAGTCGACATCATCGACGACCACAGGAGGCAACACCATATTCACCGCCGGTATGTAGCAGTTCCAATACGACGTAGTATTGGCTTGGTTTTTCCCTCGTCCAGGAAAAAACAGACGCATTTTTGCCAGGTTGCCTCTTTTGGTTGGCCCCATGATCTGATTTTGCCCCCCCCATCGTTGCAACAACCGAAACCCTCTCGGTGTTACATAACGTCCCCAGGTGAGGTAAAAGCTGTGATCGCTCTCTCCGTTTGCGCGCCCCCCCCTCATGATGTCGCCCTCGGTGTCGGCCATCGGGATTGGGTTTTCGTCGATTGGCAACGACGTTGTAAAACAAGCCAATTCACTTCGTGAGCTCGGCAACCAGGTTACCGCCTTTTTTGTACCTCTGTTTTTTTTTTTGGCGGTTACCATAATGGTAGTCGAGTAGATCATGTTGTGCGGGGTCGAGAACCCTCACTCCGTGCAAGGGGGAGGATCGCACCACGTTGTGTTAAAATGGTCAAGCACCCTCGAGGCAGGTACACAGTGCTTATAACTGTCTCTGGAAGTGAAAGCACCAGAAAAATAAATTGAGTCATACGCAGATGTCATCCGTACGCAAGGAAGTAAGAACAAGATGCCGAACACCCTTAGCAGGATGCAGCGCACCCTTCATGCGACTCGCCGAATACCTCACGGCGCTTCGCGCTTGGTGATGTGAGAGCCTGGTCCGGTGAGAACCCGGCGTGCTCCGTCCCGGCTTTGTAGGGATGCGAGGTCAATGGTCTAACGACTACGGCATGCACGACTATGAGTACACCCCCCCCCCTCATGACCCGGCGACGACTTGCACCCGTCGCACCGGGGGGGCTTCGCACTATTGGACAATAACTCGCACGGTAGTGCCCCCGAACGTCTTGACACCCTTTTCCCCGACAGTTCCGGCTACCCCTCGCAGGGGAACCCCATCACCGTCGTCGTCGTCGTCGTTGAGCGAGCCCCCGCCGTAGTTGTAGCGCCCTTTCCCCTTGGAGAAGTCGAGCGGCAACCCTCTCGGCGACACCGCCTTTGCTGCTGCAAGGGCGTACTACAAGGAGGGGGGAAGGGGGGAACAGGATTTGGCGTACAGGGTGGGAAAAGCTCGAGACTCACTGCTTCATGCACTGTTCTGGTTGGGTGTCGGTGTGGTTATGTGCATTGTTACCGCCGTGACTGAGACTGGTGCAACGTAGAAAACACAGAAGTGAGATTCGTCTGTCTACTGTCTACCGTCAGCCCCTCTAGTGCCGGAATTTCCCTCTACATAATGAGTTTCCCATAGAAACGTTTTCGACCTTGCGCTCATGACATATTCTCAAACACAATTCGTGTTTTCTTAACCTTGTCAACCTCCAGCCCGGATTGGAGTACGGAGATAGTAGCGCTTACGATAGAACACAAGACTCTTAGGAGCGACGGAATGCCAACCAATCAGGGGCTTCGCGCGAGCCGGGTCAAACCCCTTGGCACGACCCGTGAACTTGTTCGGACCAACCGGACCCTCCACGAGCCGGTCCATGGGACTTCGACCGGACCCGAACCAACTCGTACACTTGAAAAGGAACGTGTGAAAACATCTGCAGCCATTATTTCCCTCCGAAAAGCGGCCGTCTCTAAAACGTGCGGCATACCTTGTTGTTGTGGAAGTCCCGAGCCGAGCACAAATCGCTCGAACCGGAGTTGAGGCACAGTGCTGGAACAGACCGGAAAGCAGCAAGCTCGTCCTGCGGGAGCACGGCCACCTGGTGCCTCTATTTTGTTGTTGCCATCGTTGTTGTTGATGTTTGTTGTGGCCGTCAGACACCGGAAGAAGGTTTTGAGCAACGGGCGGTGGATGGAGGGGGGGGACAGGTTGGCGCCGGGGTTGCTTGCGACGTAGCGGGAGAGCAGCCTCCCGTTGAATGGTATTTGAATGGTGGATGATATTTGAGATGGGTCTTTGTTGGCAAGTAGCGTACATGGTGTAAAGAATCAAAATTGTGTCCGGCTGTGAGGGGGGGGAATTACTTTTTGGGAGAGTACATGCGTGGCACCGGGGAAATGGAAGGGCAGCTATATTATTCCCCCTCCCGTCGGGTATTCTGCGGTACCTCGAGCGTGCAACAGGATAGTCGACTAGCACACTTCCGCGTACTACTACACGGAACCACTAACTGTCCTTTGTTACAACATACAATCCTTTTGCATGTTTTCTCCTTCTCGCCTTCTTTTCCTCGAGCAAAGCGGACGACGCCCTCCGGCTGTTTCTCCTGTTGCCTTTTCTCGCCCCCGTCTTCTTCCCTTCCATCTCCATGGCTGGTACACGAGCGCAATCAACGCTCTATCGCATCCGAAGGACGCGTACGTTTTGCGGTTCCACAGTCGCGGTGGTCGATCAGCCAGTCCCCAACGACAACAAGGGCAGGGGGCCGGGAAAGACTTGTTATCACTGCATGGCCGCTGTCCTCAGGCCATGAGGCCCTGACCTACATCCCTGCGAAGATGGTACGGAGCGCGTCGGGGTTTTGCTGACCAAGTAGGCATACCACCCCAGTCCGGGAGACGAGGGGAGAGGGGCTACCGTGCATGCGAGCCCCGAGAGGCGGTTATCTGACTGATCGACCCTACTGACAAAGGCCAGCACAGCCTAGACATAGCACCGTCATTAATTCGCGGTCAGTAGGTCAAGCACTGGCTGGTAGCTCACTGGAACACTTTCCCTACCGAACCCTCGGTCTCAAGCCCCCACGCATGCTGCTCGTCGAAATTGGGGTCACGCAAGCTCGGCTGGTCAGCGGTCAAACAAGCTACAGGGCTACTGTGGTTATTGCGAGCTTGGATGGTCCAGAGTCAACAACTGTGGCTCCTTCCCTTGATGACAAGGGTACCAAAGTGACGTGATCGACAATTCTGTCATTCCTCGCAAGTCGTGCCCTTTTATCAACCCTTTTCAGCCGTGCCCCGGAACAATCAAAGCCCCCCATACGTGTCCTCTGCTTCTTATGTTTGGCTTTCGGGGGGTTCCACCTCGGGAGTGTTGTTTCTAACCGGCAGCAGTGAAGATTGCGGCCTTCCTCGCATCAGGCGCCCAAACGGCGTGACCGGCGAGCACAGCGATACCGGCGAAGACAAGGGTTCTCGGTGGGCTTTGCGGGGCGGCGGCACCGTGGCGGGAAGACAGGTACCGACGCCCCCATCGTCACCTCTCCTGCGACGACAACGGCGAGTTGAAGGAAGCGACAAGAGCAGCCGAAGGTAGAGTATAGTTTTGGGAAAATTGTGCCCGAGACGAGGTTTTGCTTGGCTTTTGTCAGCAAGAAGGAAGCCTCTTTGTTTTGCCGGATATGCGTCTCTTTGTTCTGCTTGTTCAACGTTCAACACACGCAACGCACGACGTCAAGAGTGAGCACCGGCATCTGCTCCGTTTTTCAGCGTGAGACGTTCTCTTTATGGCATACACGGTCGAAAAGTTCATATCAGAACAGGAAACGAACATCAGCGACAGCAACCCTGTAGCAACCGTAGCAGCAACAACTTGTCAACAACGACGACGACGACGACGACGAGTAGCCTGTTTGTTGGGCAGAGTCTCACTCACCCCCAACCGGCTCTGCTTGTTTCTACCCCTCGCTTCTCCGGCCCATTTCCCGGCAGGTGTGACCCCGCCTGCAAGTATGCGTGTATACACCAAAACGACAAACGAAGCCGAGCGGGAAACTCGATTAGAACAACAGGTTCACTGGGTCTTGGGGTTGACATTGGTTAGTGTGGACAATCATACTATAGCGTTCCGTGTAGTACGAAGATATCACATGCCCATCTTTTCTTTTCTACATGAGAATGGCATACAAACACATACATACGCTATACCCAGGTGCACACACCGCAAGAAGATACAATCCCTGGGTGGGCATAATACTCTGTGCCTCGCCCGTACACCCACATGTCTCCAGGTGGAGGGCAGCACAACATCCCTGATTGTCATCTCCGTTTCAACGAATGTGATCCATTACGTAGCTCGCCTGGTGTTGAGACTCGCGAGCCGGGTCGTGCACCAGAAAACCCGTGCCCTGGTGGTGAGGCACCTTCGCGAAGCAGATCGCGCAAAACGACAGCTTGCACTCGGCGCACCACAGTGCCGATTCCCTTTAATTGGAGCAACGACAAGCGTGGCAAAGGCAAAGGTGTTGTGTGTCATTACCCCAAAGTTCACATTGATTATTTTAGTGGCGAGTTCCGCGACTCTATGTCACTATGTTGCTCTGTGGTGCTTCGTGATTTGTTGAGGAGTATGTTCACCCCCACTAGTGTGACTACGTGCTACACACCAATTGTTAGTTCGAATAGGAGGCATCCGGAAGAGAGAGAGAGAGAGACATGTTTCCACACACACCAATAACGGCAACGACGATACCAACCAAAACGAGGCAGCGCCATTCCGAACGTCGTTGCAACCCTGGAGTTCGCGCTACCGTCGGATTGAGCAGGGAACGGCAAGAGGTTATTCACCTAATTCGGCATAGCCGGCACGGCAGAACAATCAGCTTCTCTCTTGACGGCGCCACCTGCTTTCAGAAGGCACCAGCAGCAGGCGCGAGAGTTACGGTATCGCGACGCGCGTGAGTCCTAACCTTTCGACGGGTGCAAAGATATTCGCGGGGGGCACGAACATGACGACGGTTCAAAAGTTCCACACATACATGCATCCTGGCAACGTCCCCCGGGATCGACATTGACAAAGGTAGACGACAAAATCAAGCTGGACCCGGTAAACGTCAACACCAGCAACAGACAACAACGTTCGCGATGGAATCACCAAAACCCCTATATTTGTCGGAAACACACATTCCTCCTGAAGACTTCCATGCTTTCGTTGCCCTACTCGGTGCTCTTCACGCACGATCCAGATTACCGGCAACAACAATACGGAACAAATTCTCCAAAATGTGACCACCTCCGTCTGCCTTGGGCTCGTCTGGAGGGAGGGGGAGTTGCGGCCCGATTTGTCGACACCAAACAGATAGGATACCAGAGCCGAGATGGCGTGCGTGCGCATCATGCGCGTACGTGATCGTACGGCCCCATTCCTTCGATATCGACACCGGCTAGTTATCACGCCTTGTCGACGATTCGGGCGGTTTGAGCGTGCTTCCTTCTTCACCGGCTGGCGGAGGCAATATTTTCTATCTGCGCAAGCAACATTTAGCAACCTCACAACCCGAGGACAGCCACCCCGTCGGTACGAATCGTTGTCCCGCGTTACGGCCGATATTTAGTCGGCAGAACCGACCAACCTGTCCCGGCATCTAGTAGTGCGAAACAAGCGTTGTCGGGGGCACGGAGGATTCCGACCATCCTTGGTCACACCTTCGCCGCGGCCCTGGACTTTCCCGCCCCCGTTGACAGGGACCCCGTCGACAGCGACCCTTCCAGCGACCCGTCCAGGCTGTCCACGCCATCCGCCCCCCCCCCAGGACCTGCCCTACCTGCAAAGGTCTTGTCGCCATCATTGTCACCAATGTCGACGCAGGTGGCACCGGACAATCGGTACCCGGCTAGCGCAGCACAACACAAGTTGGACTCCGGCGGTGCAGTTCCGCTTCCTTCCGCGCTGTCATTGACGGCGCAGCTCGCCGGATGAGAATCTGCAGCGGACGGGTGTGCTCGGCAGTGTTGTTGGTGGCTTGGGAAGCTCCTCTGGGAATCTTCAAGAAAGTTACAGTCACGGCTGCTTGCACCGCCGCCGCCACCACCGGCCCCGGCACAGGTAGTGGGCGACCTCGATTTGTCCGGTTTCTCGTCTTAGGAGTAACCAACAGACAGACAGGCGGGAGGCGGAGCGGTGCCGTCGTAGTATGTGTCTTGCGCGAGCGGGTGTTGTGGGGAGGTGATACTAGAACAACGCGATCACAGTACCCCTTCCACGAGCTGAAACCCTCCCGAACGGAGCGCTTCTATGTTTCGTTGAAACAGGCGTCTATGTTTCGTGGAAACAGGGGGGCTGAAGTATGCGGGTGCACTCACTGTGTGGCGTGCCTCAGCCATTCGACTAGTCACTAACCACCCAGCCGTTTCCAGACCAGGTACCATTGACTCCTACTCCCAACGGAGATGCCCACAAGTACAAGAACAAAATACACCGCTCTTGCTGTGGCCGAAGCTTACCGGCCCTGGTGCCTTGTCGGGGAGACGTCCGACACTGTGACAACGCTGTGGGCCCTCGACCTGGGTGTCGTTGGATCTCGAGAAGCCTTCGAGGCAGACGTTTTGAAGATGGCAGGGGGCGGAGCGGGAGAAGGAGGTAGTGGGTGAACGCACGGCAAAAACTGTCACGGGAGAGTTGGTGGTCGGGTTTGACTCTTCAAGGGTTGTGATACGGGAGGGAGGCGGTCGTGTGTCCATGCGGAAGGTGTGTCGTCTCGCCTTGTGCCCGCCGAAAGAGTCACCCTTTCGTTCTCCCGCGCGCCTGGACATCACTGAAGTGTTGACGACAACCACACCGTCCCTCACGCTCTACTCACGTCTGCGCGTTCGTACCCTATCGACGGCCGGAGAGAAATCTGTAGCCTTCTCTAAATCTATTTTCATCTCCTCCGGCGTGACCGAATGGTCAGCGCAACGACTGTATCACACGCTCCACTAAGTCCTGTCTCCTCCTGGTGTCAGATCGTCCCTGAAAATACTTCTAAACACGTTCGTTCTCTTGGGCGCTCTCTCGGGAGGATAATTGCTTTGGCCTGGCTTTTACTCGTCGTTTTTTCTAAAAAATGGACACTGAGAATGATCCGTGAGGAGGCGGACGGGCATTGTTCCATGACAACCAACGAATCGGGTGGCTAAGACGCAGCATATTTCTTGCGTCGCGGCCTAGCCCTGCTTCCGTGTACCAATCGTTGTGCACCAGGGTCGGTCGCACGAAACGCCAACCAACGGCGCAAAACGTCGTCGGCAACATTTCGAGCTATGAAGGCGAAAACTTGGCGTACCTGGCACGGTTGCTCCTCAGCTCCTCCTGGAGCAGCAGCGCCTTTTGCGACTCAGAACCTATTAGCAATCGAGCGTCCAGAGCCTTGACCTGATGGGGACGGCAGAGACACGAAATATTCAACAAGAGCAGCATGGCAATACTCAACAGTAACGACGACGGCGACGACGACGAGGCTGTGGTTTCTCGGGCAAGCGAAACAAAAAACGGAATAGACATTCGAACAGCCTGACGTATTGATGGTCCTCACAACGTGCCCGGTTGCGCGAGTGATGGGTAGCGCTACGACATAGGTAATAACTAGGTGGGTACGCGGCTTGGCTTGCTTGATTGGTGTGTCACCTGTGACCCTGTGTTTGCTGTCGCGTGCGCAGATCCCGCTGCAAATATGCCCCTCGCAAGAACGATTCCAGTCTTTTGGCTTTCGCTGCTGTCTCTAGCATCGTCGCCGCCACTACTACTATCCGCGCATTGCTTCACCCATGCCGGTGGCCAGGACCGGAGTCTTCTCGCCAGAATTTTGCGGGCAAAGAGGAGAAGAACTAAACGATGGACCGCCATGGGGCACGTGCTTATAGCGAAGTAATGTCGACATTTTTGTGTCAGGGCGTCGATAACGTTGTTGGCGTTCGTGATAGTTACAACAACCGAAGCTGGTGACGTTCTTGTTACTCCGCAAGGAATTGATTCCGCCACCACGTGGATGCCTGGCGAAGGGAGACAAACGAGAAGTCTGTTCTGATAGACGATACAAGGCCTGAACGTGAGAGCAGCAACGAGAACCATTGCCCCGATACTCTAACAGTGCTCTCTTGCCATAAACAATGGCATGCACGCCTCACCCCTTCCCAAGACATCACTTTGCCCGCTCTGAAGGTCAACGGCTGAATCGTTTCTTCTGGTATTCTTTCAATGTCGCCTTCACGAACCTGTCGGCCTTCTGCATCACCAAGAAACTGCTTCCGTCGGCGCAAGTGGCGCCACCCACCATCGATGTAGCCGTAGCTCTTTGGCCGTCACCGCCGCCGTCGACCAAGGCTGCGCCTTCTCGCGGGGGCGACGAACAACTACTACCGTGGCCCAATCGGTCGGATAAGCCCCCGGCGGTCGACGCGGCATGGGGATGTTGCTGCTGTCGCCCTCTTCTTTCTGACCGCTTCCGGTCTTCATCCTCCTCTTCGCGCTGATTCCCTTGCCGTGGCTCCGCGTTTTCTTTTCGTCTTGCCGACCTCAGGAGCCACCGCCCGCTATCGTTAGGGCTGATAGTCTGTCGTGTTGATGATGGTTCAAGGGAGGCGTTTGGGAGCGAACGTTTCACTGCCGGTATGGAGCTTCAGTGCGCTTGACTGAGCTCACCGGTATTTCCTCGTGAAATCGGTTTGAGGAATTGACCTGGCCTGCCGCCGTTTCTCAGCAGGCTAGGAGATTTTGGCGGGCCCTTGCATATAAGTACCGCTGAGTCGGTTCAACGAATAAATAGGTTCACCATGATTTACTCAAGTAACGGAGATCGCGGTTTCATCCAGCCCTATTTTTTCGACCAATGCGTCTATATTTGTGGGAGTGGTGTAAAGCCCCTTGCGTGGCGATAGTTTGCGCCCTGTTCAGGTCGCTAACAACTACCTCTACCGAGTGTGATGTTCGTACTGGCCTCGAGCGTTCTCGCCTTCGAAGGCAATACGACTTCTTCAGTGACGGGGCAGGGACGACAAGATGGGCTCCGGCCAGACGTTCGATCCTCTTTCCTAACTCCTCTTCTGGTAGCGGTGCACGAGCCACCATCCCAAAACGCCACGCATACGGCAAACCTACGGTACCTACTTCCACCACCCCGGGAGATTCTTTTGCTGCTGCTTGCCTGACCGAAACCAGCAGGAAACGATCCCCTCAACGGCGATTCGGGCGGCGCAACGCTTGGCCTCACGAGGCCTTCGGTTGCCGGACGATTAGCAGGGTCGTTGTCCTGGGGAAGCACAGACAAACGTAGTCGGGTGTGTACGGTGGGTACGGCCATGCGCCACAGGATGGGTTCATGTGTACAATGGGGTACGGCCAAGCGTCGCATAGGATAGGGAGAGTTACGCCCTCCTGAGGACGTTTGTTCGACCGAAGCTAAGGGAGTGGAGGTGGCCTGTCATGATGTCGGCGTTGTTCTGATGCGTGCGTTCTCCTGACAAGCTAGTGTCGTCGTTTGTCACTTCGCTGGACAGTGTGGAGTTCGGAAGCGTCATCCACGTGTGCCTATTGCTGCGACGTATTTGTGGGTGTTGCAGCGAATGAAGGCACGGCATCCGGAAGGTGGAAAGGACAACCATTGACCGCTGGCTCGCTGTCGAGTCCTCCTTACACTGCCCGCAAATCGCTTCCACCTGTTGGTCTCCTCCAATCGTGCGACAAGCCTCGAGCAGCACGGAGTAAAACGTTGCTTGCCGTCTCGTGCCTTCCGCCGCCCCGATTCTTGGCCAATACAAAGAAACAAGCGAATTTAGGCGCAAGTTTGTCACGATTGGCGCGCAGTGTGTGGTCGGATTTGCAGCGCGATCCCCACAGGTAGACGTCGCTCTGTGTCGATTTGGGAGCTTACATGTTTCCACACGACAGCTGCACAATCAGGGTGGTACTAGCCCAGCACTGGGAATCGTTGATATGTGCGTGGTGCTGGATATTGTGTACGTCAGACAGGAAACAGAGGTACACGTCGACAATGGCAGTGTTGTCTTTTAGGCTCACCCCTTGGTCATGCCCAAACACGCCTCGTCGAACTGTTGGAAATCCATCATCGTGCGTCCCTGCGTTTAGCAGAAACACGTTGTTGTTGTGTGTACTGCTTCATTTGGGTGGTGACCATTTCATGAGCAAAGAACGAGGATAGTGATTCCAGTCGTTTGCACCAAAACTGGAAGTACGATTGGAAATTTGATATACTCACAACTGATCTCGGAAGACGGACAATACCAAGGAACTTCACTTTCCATTCTCCTTGCAGAGGAGCACTGTTCCACGGCATCAATGTTTCGAGGAGATGGAGTGTCCAGGAGCTGTCGATGTCCCTGACCGCCTTGTCCCCCGTTGACTTGTCTTACAGGTAGCAGAACAGGTGAACTCTACAGCTGGGGTGAAAATTGCAAAACGACGTGCAAGATTACACGCAGTTGCTACCGAATTATCAATTTCGTGAATCAGCCTTGCGAGTAGTAATCTGGCACGTCGTTTTGCAATTTTCACCCCAGCTGCAGAGGTCGCCTGTTCTGCCACCTGTAAGACAAGTCAACAGGGACATCGACGACTCCTAGCCACTCCGTCGCCAAGAAACGCTGGTGCCATGTAATATAGTACCTAGCTCAGGGTCACTATAGTCAATTGTTCGTGACCCCTAAGTAATATACTGTCGCGCTTTGGAGTTTGTCTTCCTCATACGGACCGTTCGTAACCGACCTTGCTGCTCGTTGCCCAGTTCATCTCTGCGTCGGAGCGAAAGTCGCACTGCCCGGAACCCGACATCTCTTCCATTCGGCGGTGGACCTACCCAGAGTGCCCAATAGTGTCATAATTTGCGAGAAAAAGGCCGCCAGAAGGGTGGGAAACGGACGCGCAGAAAATTGGTGGCAGCAGAGTGTTCAGGGTTGCATGTAGTGCGGCTAAGCTACAGAAAAAGAGGGGAAACATCTACTTGCGGTTGTACAGCCTCCGAAGGAGCCCGCTGTAGCATGTTATCGCCAAGACACGAAAGTGCACGACAACGTGTTGAGATTCTACGGTTTGAAACATGACTTCACGGAGAAAAAATCGGGCAGCCAAGAATGTCCCTAGCGGTAACGTGTGCGCACACTACGTTTACCTCCACGTGGATGAGGATGAAGGTCGCCTTCGAGATGGCGTTGCGCCCTCCCCTGTGTCACCGGGGAAATACACATTGATATTCGATTGATGCAAGGTCAAGGCCTTGGGCGAGAGATCAGGAAAGAGCTGGGAGGGGAAACTGGTTCGTGTCTGTCTGTCTGTTTGTCTGTCTGTCTGTCTGTATTGTCTCTCTGTGTAGCCAATGCGAGACTGTTCAAGTGGCAACAACAACCGTTTGACGGTTATCATTGGCCTCCACCACACCCGGAGGGATTCCGCTACCCCATCTTATCCAGGCTTCCTTTTCTCGTGTATGTTTCATTGAGTGAAACTAGCGATCAATGTACTCTCCTTCTTCCATTTCAAAAAGTACTATTTGGGGTCTTCCTTGCCCTGTCATTGTTTTTGGTTGGTCCAGGAACATTTAGTTTCTTCCCGTTATTGTTTAGTTGTTGTTTCTGCTTTCAAATATTCTTGTAAAACCGTGCTATTCTCTGCTCAGTCCCTTCTGACATTTGGTATTGGTCCGACTGTTGAGGACGCCATCCATAGTTACAGGCAGACTACTGCACACCACAGACGTCGCAGGAGACATATCAGGGCTCTTCGCGGCCCGTCGACACGCGATGTCAACCACAAAAAAACAAAAAAAGTACTTCAAGATCACCAGTCAAGACCATGAAATCGGATGATCCTGTCCTTGCACCCCTACCAGGACTGGGATTACTGCTGTACCATATGTTGGTGTAGCTTGTGATCACGGAAATTCGTATCGGGTATCCATTGACCTGTCTTGAAGAGTAGACAAGATGACTTGGAGCTATGCGATAGAGGGCAGCAGCGACTTTTGCTGTACACAAGTTAGTTGTGCCGAACGCGGCACAGGTCTGCTGCTACAACTGCGTGCGTGCCTACGTGCTACCTGGTGGTCTAGTGCTCATCATGCTTCTTAACAAAAGTTAGTGCCCGAGTCCGTCAATCTTTCAAGCCACACACACGTCCCCCCGTCTTGCCCGATCCGGTCATTGCGCACTACCCATTCCGAACAAGACCTGGCGACCTCCTTCCAGGCCTCCTGGACAACGTCCTTCGATCGTGTCGATCCATGCCCTCCATTCCCTTCGCCTCCGCTCTGTGGGGTAACCGAATATCGCCCGTCTCCACCCTCGTTCCAAAGTGGAGCCGACCTGTGCATCGGCAAGCGATTGGTCGGAAATCACTTGTGGTTGCAGTAAATAAAAAGTGTGTCATATAGACATCGTCTACGCCTCTTTATCGCCGGAGCCCTTACGTTAAGTAGACCTGCTACACACCGGAACATCCCTCACTTGCAAGCTAGATGTGCATTCGGTGCATTTGCCTTGCCGGGTCTGCTTGCCCAGTCTGATAGCTTCAGTTGGACTCATAGGCGAAGGGATACTGTAGAACAACCTACCCTGGAGGCCCCGCCGGTCGTGCTTCGCCCAAGTTCCCTCGGCCCAGATCAGGCGTGCGAACAGAAGCAGTGCCCCGCTTCTCTTTGCGAGCGCAATCTTCATCCGCTCTCCAGGAGTCGATACCCAGATAGTCGTCCTATAGTCGTCGCAAGAATGAAGAAAGAGATCGTCCGCAGCACACAGGGCGCGAAGAATGTCAAAACAGTCAGTAGACTTCAACAAATAATTGGAGCCAAGCCAAGTCGCTCTCATGACTCATTCTTTCCGACGTCTTACAGAATTTGTGCATTTCACTAGGCAAGGGCAACAGGGACACATTTGCTTAATCACTTCTGGACCAGACTTACACATGATGTAGGCGACGGAATGTTCGCCATGTTGATGGTGACGGAGAAAGACAGACAGAGATGACGGTGGTTGTTTGTATTGCCCTCACAAACACCCACGGCGAGTCTTTATCCCGAACTGTATGTAGGACTTGCGTCTTTTGATTGGTCAGCTGGTTGGCTACAAAAAGAACCACGCGAGCATCAACACCAACAAACACACGACGATTTTGGACGGTCTACCGCCGTTGTGCCGAGATGTGTAGCGCGCGAGCCCTTTTCGGACAGCCGTTTCCAAAAACGCCGGAATGATTGGCCGGAACACCCACATTCGAAATTCAAAAAAATCTCGCCGCGTCTCTCCGTGGGCGTCTCCAACCCGGCAACTGCTTTGTTGACCCGCACACCCAACAGGGCAGTCACAGGGCCGAGAGGTACGCAAGGAGCTGTTGCTGGGGAGAATGTCCCGTCGCTACGGCACTCGATCTACCACGAAGGCGGCATGTAGCAAAGCAGCGGCCGCAGCCAACACTCAGGCAACCTCCAACCCAACGAGCGGCACGGCGAGGCATGCTGCAGCAGAAGCAGCCCTAGCGCCCCCCCCTCGGATCTCGAGCCAAGTAGTGACGGGCGACGGGCAGCAGCGGGGGATAATGCCAGCAGCAGCAGCAGCAGCAGCAGTGGGAGCGACCAAACGTGTTGACTGTCATCTCTTTCCACAGGTGGCACGAAAAGTACCAGACATGCCGCACGCCACAGCAGCAACAACAGCGGTGACACCAGCGCCATCAGCACAATCACGAGCAGCAGTATTGTTCGGAGCGGAAAACCACCCTCCTGTCGGATCAAGCAGCGGAGTCAACCGTCTCAGGAAAAGGTCGAGGCTTTGCCTCGGCAAGCGTCGTCGCGCGTTGCCGGCGCAGCACGCGGCGGTTGGTCAGCCGTCTATCGGCACAGCAGGCTCTCCGTCGTTCCAGGAACGATTTCGCTCGCCCTTCACTTCGTCCGCTGCGCTCGCCCCCCCCGCCGAGGCCATAGGCTACCCTTGGGGTGCATCGCCGGGTTTGAGCGAGACCTGCCTCGATAGGGCAGGAGTTCTCGCGCCGGCTGCTTGGACGATTGAGCGCCCGTCAAGTGGGCCGTCGCCGCCGTTCGTTGGGCTCAAGAACCTGGGAGAGACGTGCTACGTGAATGCCGTGCTGCAGGCTCTGACAGCGTGCCATGGGGTGCTCACGTCGAGTCGCGGGGGTGGTGGTGGATGGCACGACGTAGGGAGCGAGGGGTCAGAAGGATCATGTTCGACCCCACCAGCAGCCGACGCTGCACCTGCTGGTGCTGCTTCTGAGGGGACAGCGGTGCTGGTTGCGGGGGTAACGGGAACCCAAAGGAATCCGGTGCTTGCTGCTCTGGAGCAGGTTCTGGGAGAGATGGAAACACGCAACCGGGCGCTGTCTCAGCAGCAATTGGTGGCCTTTGGGTCGCAGACGGCTGTTTCATCGCCCGCTGAACCCGAGTCGACCGGCAGCGGTGCTACTAGTAGCCCGGAGTCCAAGACGTGCCAACCGTACGACCAAACGCCGCTCCGACCGAGCGCTTCGACGGGGGAAGGCGTTCTTGTTGAGGCAATCGCGCCGACTTTTTTGGTAGAGCTGATTCGTGGAGGGTGGCTGAGCGCTGACCGCTCGAGACTCGGAGGCGGGGGGGCGGGGGCTACGGGGTCGACTGAATTCGGAACAGGGCAGGCGTGTGTCTCCGAGCTCTTGGGGAAGTTTCTCGGTCTCGTCGTCGACGACGGCGGCAGCGGGGCCACTTCTCTGGGCGGTGTTGGCGGGCGAAGGAGCGGCGGCAGCCACAGCAGTAGCTTCTGCTGCTTGGCCCAGGCGTTTCGCGGGACACTCTGCGCCCGTACTCTGTGCGTGGAGTGCGAGCGGGACAGAACCGCCCGCGAGGACTTCACCGAGCTAACCTTGCCGCCCCTCCTACCGCCTCCGCAGCACGCCCCACCTCTCACGGCGCAAGGAGCTATACCGGCGGCCGAGAACGACGGCGGGCCTTCGCTCCGGGGGCGGCGCCGGACAATGCAGACCCTCGTCGACGGGGTGTTCGAGGGAGAGTCCCTGGCGGGCAACAACAAGGTCTGGTGCGAGGCGTGCCGTCAGTGGACGGAAGCAGAGCGCCGGTCTTCGGTCCACTCGCCACCCCGCCTGCTGGCCTTGCACGTTCGCCCGGGGACGCGGAAACGCTCGTCGCCGTGCCCGTACCCGACGGCGCTCGCCCGTGCCTCCGGCGGGGCCCCCGAGAGCGTGGTGGGTGATGTGCGTCGTGGAGCGGAGGGGCGACTGCCCGCGGGCAGCGGGGAGGAGGCAATCGAGCGTACGCTGGTCGTGAAAAAGGCCGCGAGGTGTCAGCTCCACGAAGACGGCGTTAACAGCAGCACTAGCAGCAGCAGCAGCAGCAGCAGCAGTATCACCTCGTGCGCCGGTCAGCTTTGCGATTCGGGGGACGTTTTCTACGACCTGATCGGCGTCATCCTCCACCAGGGACAGACCCTTGCTTCCGGCCACTACACCTTCGCGCTTCATGCCGCTGCTGGGGACTCGGCATCGTTTCTGGAGCAGCAGCAGCAGCAGCAGGCGGACAGGGACAATCGGGCGTTGGTGCAACAAGAACCGCCGGGGGCAGCCGCAGCTGGTTCGACGTGTGGAAAGCCGGGTTTCGCGCTTTTCGACGACGCCACGGTGGGGTGGTTGTCTCCGGAAGAGGAGCGCGCTGTCTTGAGGGGCGGCGGCGGGGTTTTTGGCGATCCGTTCTTGGTGTTTTACGCTCGGCGGCCATGACATCGTGTTTGTCGTCGGTTCGGAAAACGGGTGGTTGGTGGAGTGTGATTGTTGTGATGGCGAGCGTGTACATGGCGGCAAGGAAATTTTATCGTAAGTCTGGTAAAGCACAATAATTGTGCTGTGTAGAGTAGGTTCCCCAGAAGACAGCCGTAAAACTTGTCGCCGGAAAGAAGGCTTCGCGGAGAGAGCCTTCACCGCGTAGTTCCACCTCATGTCGCATGTTGAACATGCTTGATTTAGGTTTTTATTTTAGCCCTGATTGTTCGGTTCCGTCCTTACGTACTTTTCGCTTTGACCTGCAGTATATCCGGGTGGCGCCGGGTGTTGTCCCCATTTTCTCCCCGGTGTTGTGTTGGTTCATGTGCAACAGAGGTATTGCATAGCTTTTAGAACGACGCGGCCAGACGAAGAGATCGACAAGGAGGCTGCGCTCCTCAACCAGGAGTAGCCGGCAATCACGGGCGTGGGAGATTATCGCGCACCGGTAGACGGTAGAACATGGAGCTATTCGACGCAGGAAGCGCCGCACCCCCGTTTCGATGAAAGGCGCAATTGGCGCAGCTAATAGTGCGCGGCGTGAAGCACCCCGTATAAGTGGGAACGGGTACGCACCTAGCAGGTAGGGCCTGCCTGTACGTTTTTTTGTTTGAGTTTTTTGTGGTGTGACTTGTGCATAAGAGAGTGGCGGCAATGGACAGGCCGGTCCAAGAGTTTCTGCGTGGAGGCAAGAACGTCGGAGTCTGAGCATGTACACAGCCTTGTTTTGTTTTTTGCACGACGGGGACACGTTCGGAGTATGCATATGTAGCTCTGGCGAAAATAAACCAGTACACTATTGTATCTGTCGTACGATCGCGCGGCCCTGGAGCATTAGCATGCTCGGGCAAGAGGGTTGAGCCCACCCACGCACGAGGAAATGGGGCAGCGCCAACGGTCGTGACACTACAACAAACCGTTGGGAGCGGGCGCTCTGGTTCCGCACGAAGACCTGCTTCGTCTTGTGATTTTGCTCGGTATCATATGCGGCAGTGGACACAAAGGTTCTGCGAAAAATGTGCCACTTGAGCAACGCACTAAATTCGCTGTTCAGTCCAATTCAACGCGCGACAAGGCGAAAAGAGTGCATGCATATGTTCCCACGCACATCGTGCAGGGCGGGAGCTCGAATGACGTCACTCTGCAAGAACAGATTTAGGTCGCCAAAAGTACACCCCTCCCAACTGCGGATGGGAGGGTGGGACTCCATGACTTCTACGTACGTGTACACAACATTTTTTTTTCAAGTAGTCAGAATCCAAAAGGAGTAGGAGTAAAAATATTAAACGTTGCCAATCACGTCGAGATGAGGAACCCGCACTGACCTTCTGCGACACTCCAGAAAACAGGACCAGAAAGGAAAGCAGGAAAAAGCGACTGACCGCGCGCACATGACCAAACGCGAGACAAATTTCGGTACAGACCAGAGCCCAAGGTTCGGAAACAGTCAAACAGGCAACACCACCTACCAACGAAGGGCACCTCAAGGTGGATAGTACTCCAAGCCAGTTAGGCCAGAACGGTGCGTACGAAACCACGGCAATAAGCAACAAATCCAACGGAGGAGCAACCGTCAACTGAAGGAGGATTGGCACAAACCAGAGCCTGCGGCGAAAACGTGAGGCACAAAGCTTACGGTCGACCGAACCCCAACCTCGCAAGAAAAAGCGTATGCCTGAACGTAGTCGGTTCGTCGTGTAGATCTTGCTCTTCTTCTTCTCCGCCAATGCGCCGGCAAGGGCTGCACTACCTGCTGCGTGCTGCAAGCCGACCCTGCCACCACGAGCGATGAAACCTTCACCTTTACCGGATACACCCGTCCAGGCACACCTTCACTACTCGTCGTGCGCTCGCAAGGAGCGCAAGGACTTCCTTCGGACCGTGTTGTGCACGTTGGATCAGTTCCACGGCAACCCAGACGTCTGAGTCCGAGTTGCCGTGGCACTGATCCAACGCGCACATCACGGTCCGCACGAAGTCCTTTTGCGCTTCTGGTGAGTGCAGGACTAGTGAAGGCTTGTCCCGAAGGGGTGTACTCGTCAAGAGGACATCGCCCTTCAAAATGATAGGTTCGACCTGCGCACTGTCCATGCGCCCATCTGGGTGGGTAACGAGAGAAGGCGGTGGGGCAGACGGCATCTCATGAGCATAACCTCTATCGTTGTGGGTTGAGTGTCGCTGGTACATAGCGAACAACGCCATCAACCTCGCGGCGAAATAAAACCGCACGCCGATAAAACCCTCGACCCCTCGTCCAGAGATGCCAATTGTCTACACATTAAATGGTAAGTGTTGGTGCGTTTGGATTGATGGGGCTTGCTCACAAGACAATTGTCATAGCGGTGTCGTCGACACGCCTGAACTTGGAATTGATTCAGGCTGTGTATATTGTACCATTGAAGAAGACCACCACGCATCCACACCTACCAAAAAAAAAAAACTACACAAAATATCAGCACGTTCGATGCCAAAACACTTACCATTACAAGTAGAAACACTCAAACGGGGGTCATCTCTGAAACAACTGCCATCGTTGGAACAGATTGACACACATAATACACGGGGCGAAGCGCACCTGGCACCTCGAGACACAGAAACACACACACACGCACTCTTCTGTTCCTTGGTAGAAAAAAACATAGGGAACAGCTGCCCCCGTCTCGAAAAAGAGATAAAAACACGAAGCGGAGGACCCTTGGGGCACGGTTTCAACATACAAGCACACACACACATGGAGTGATGCTCATGTTATCCACGAAAAAAAAACCGTGGAATGGCTGTACTTATATTACGTCTACGACCACAAGCAAGCTTGCATGATCACAAAAAAAAACGAAACAACCAAGGACGTGCGAACGAAGCAACAAGAGGAAAATAGATGCGGTACACAAATAGGGGCAAATACGAACAACCGCATACATACATACATGCATATACATACATACTCTACAAGAAGATGGCTGTCGGCAGTCGACACATACATGCGCGACAAACAAATGTACAGACGACGTCTGCTGAAACTGCGCCCCGTGTGTGTGTGTCATCTATGAAAGCTGGGCATTGTTTGTAGTGGTTGCTCTGCTTCCCCATGGCAATCACTCTCACCCTGCTTGCAACTCTCTGCAGAGAGATGAATGAATACAAGTAGGCCGCGGCGAGTTAAGTAGCGGAATTGAGTGGAACGGAGATGTCCCTATATGCTGTCTGGGAAACCGTAGACATACAGGTACTTTCTGACGCTATGAATTAATTGCTAATCTGTCTCAGACTCTATGATAGAGATGGATTCGTTGTGTCATATTAATATAAAAAAACGAA
>FN649727.1:7921074-7942240 GCA_000310025.1 Ectocarpus siliculosus | reverse complement strand
CTCGGTGAACAGAATTTTTTTTCGTCATTGGGGGGGGGGCGTGTTCGGGGGGGGCCCCTGGATTTTTTTAAGGTTTAAAACCCGGGGGAGTTTCAGACAGGCAACGGGCCCGTTCTCGGGGAGTGGGTTCCCCAATAGTTTTTGAGGGGGAGGCCCTTTTTGGGGGGTCCCTTTGGGTGGGCACACCGGAAAAGGGGTTTTTTTCCCCAAGAAAAATAGGCCCTTTTTTCAGACTGTGGGCGACAGGGGGGGCGAAGGGGGCCGTCCCCCCCCCAACAAAGGTTTTTCCCTGGTCCTTTCCCGGGTGGGGGGAAACGGGGGGGGGGAATCCCTTTTTTTTTTTTTTTTTTTTTTCCCCCCCCCCCCCCCCCTTCCCCCGCCCCACTCCTCCCCTCCGTTCCCTCGCGGGATATAGCCCCGACACTATCAAGAACAGCGGTACCATCCTATGCATATTAGTAGTTTCAAGTTTTAGCCATTTTTTGCGGACAGGAAAGGACTCTACGAACTAGGAACAAAGGGCAGAGACCACGGGGCAAAATACTACAAATGGCAGGTTATCATGGCGACAGAACGGGACAGACGACGGAGTGGAGACAACAACAACAACAACAACAACAACAATAACAACCACACCTAGGTGTTCAGACCAGAGGACAAAGAGATCACGGGGAAAAATAGACCACGGCGGCAGGACCATGGCCACAGAACACGAGCAGACAACGGTACTAGCTGACCGCTGCGGGAACCACAACGACAGAGATAATACTATTGTAGGGTGCTGATCACGAGCCCGTGAATTTTCGTGCGCCGAACCCGAACTTCGCTTGTCGCGTTGCTATTGATGCGCAATTGGTACGCGCTTTCATTCCGTCTTGATAGTTAAATCCGGTGCGCGCCAGAGAACCCCTCATTCGTGAACATGTTTTACCCGCGTGCCGAAGCCGAACTTGGGTAAATACATTGACTGTCTGTACGCATACGCGCTGTAATTTCGCCTTTCACATGTAAGAACGGGTTTCTGCTGACCTCCCGTGATATGCGTACACGTGTATATACTGGTCGAAACTGATGCTGACGCTTTCCGTGGCCGTAGACTATTATACCACAGACAAAGGCATGGTACTTTGAATGTCGACGAGGAGGAAATATCTGAGAAGAACCCCAGAAACACCAACACGAAATGTGGTGAAAATGATACCACTGTTTTTGGTCAGATGAGCATAGAGTCGGTCATTTCGTCATTTCGACAACGGCAAGTGTGTTTTTTTCGCGCCCAAGGGTGAAGGCGAACCACGACCATCCAAAGTTCGTCATCTTCGGGGGGTGCTCAAGTTCGCGCAGCCATCGCCCGAATAGTTCCACCTGCTTCTTCGTGCATGTTGGTGCGACAGCTCTTAATCTTGCAAACAACGTCCCGTGGGCGTTTCCATTGAATCGTAGTGACTCTCCCTCTCCAGCAGTAGTGCTTGCCGTCCTACAGTTGGTATGATCGGACAGGTGTGCGATGTTTTTTTTAAAGGTTGATTTGCGCCACAGCTGGTAAGAGGGTGGTTTTGCTGACACTTGGTTGGTTGGAGAGATAGTAACGTTCCTTGCGCGCATCGGTGGGCTTTCGATACACAGCACCTTTCTGGGATTTGTTGTGGAGCAATCGATCTTCAAGGAACAGAACAAGTCTATCTGCAAGGAACATGTCGATCTTCAATCAGCAAAGTTGATCTTCAAAACAACTGATCGATCTTTGAAGAAACAAACGTTGATCGCGGACCTGTGTGTTGTCGCCCGCACCCCTACGGGATGCGATAGTCACAGTGTGTTCTATATGAAGAAGGCGTTGCGTTTTCCATCTTCCTTAGTTCGTGAGAGACGCCCTTGCGCCCTCCCTCGGATGAGAGTGTTTGACGCGAGGGCAAGGCTGGGTTGGTGTTGTAGTCGCGGTGTTGTTCCTCTCGGCAATTTTTACTGGTACTCGCAGCAGCTTGCAAAAATGTCCGCGCTCAACCAACCATTCTTGCCGGCATCGCGTGCGACCAGTGCACGCCAACCACTGGCGCGGCGAACTTTTTGTTCTCCTTGCGGTGTATTCTCCCAGCAAAGGCACACGCCCTCTAAAGGACCACCAGAAACAACAGGACAGTTTTGCGTTTCCCGCGTGCGTACAGCAGTCAGTAGTGACCAACCGTAGCATCATGATGTCTCGAAATCCGGTGGGGAGCAGGCACTGAATGGGGGATGAGGCGAGATTGGACAACAGCAGTCCACAACGCCTCCGCATGACCGAACTCAACACAAAAATATAACATGCAACTGTCACCGTCAAAATGCAGTCCGAGAGTCCTGGACGGAAGAACGACTTGAAATTCGGACCGTGTTGTCGTCCAGCACACCCACCCTCGTAATGGGCGTAGAAGTGCTCGCGCGTTCGCCCATTTCCAGCGTGCCTACTGTATAGCTGAAAGGCAGTCACCGCCGTAGCATCATGGTGTCTCAAACTCGGATGAAGAAGAGACGCGCTTTTTTGCGAGCTTAGGAGCGCCATGAGACAGGGCGAGAGCGGAGAGATGCTTGGCTGCTCGAACGGCGTTGCTCTCGCCTTCCGCTCTCCAATGCCCAACCCAGAGCCCCGTCATTGAGCGCTGCCCTGATATCCGCCACCTGTTGTTGGCGTTGCAACCTGTTGGATTGTAGGGACAGAGGCCTTCCTCCGACCGTGTTTTCGAGAAGACAATATCGTTTGTTGTGTCGTTCGTTACAGCAGGGTTAGACACCAATCCATCGGCATGATTACCTCCTCCAGATGCAACACTGCGCTCCAGATGCAACGCTGCGTTGCACGTGTTTAAGCCCAAAAAACAAAAAATCGTGCCTCTGTTCACCGGATTTTAAGGCACCGTCATGCTACTGCGATTACTGCTCTTCTGCTGTTTTGCGCACATGAATCGCGCGAAAGAAGAGCTTGTTTGTCCAGATTCAACGGCACGTTGCACGCTTTTAAGCCAAAAGAACGTGCCTCTTTTCACCGGAGTTTGAGACACCATGATGCTACTGTACGGTCATTGTTGTACTGTTTGCAAGCTGGAATCGCGCAGTGCAGCGCTTTCTCTCTTGTGGCGAGGGTGTATGCGTTGGCTTGACTTGACGGTTCTAGTTTCAAATCGTTTCCAGCCGGGATTCTGACTGTTTTCTGGTATTGTGTTCAATTCTGTCATGCAGAGACGCTGTGCACTGCGGCTGTCCCATGTTGCCTCATCCCCAATTCAGCGTTCTGTTGAATCGCCCAAAATCCTGAGAATATGGTGCCTGTTCCCACCGGATTTTGAGACATGATGATGCTACGGTCGGTCGCCACCTCATACTGTTGGCACGCTGGAAACATGCAAATGTGGTTCTTCGTTCGTCTGTTGAGGGGTGTGCGTTTGCTGGGAGAAAACACTGCTCTAATTTCAAGTCGGTTCTTCTGACCATGATTGTGACTGCTGTACATAGGCAGCTGAATACCGATCTCTAAGGTCGAAAAAGGCTCGCGACGAGCCCACAACAAAAGCGCGAACCATCTCTTTGGAAGTAGGCTTGGTCTGTGGTATATCCGTCCCGGTCTGCGCTCAGTACCTCCTGATGTTCGTACTGGTCCAACTGCCGCAGACGCCTTCCGTGGTCACAAGCCAACTACAGCAGCATTGTACCCAAACGAGGCACAGCAGCAGAAGTGCTAGCGAAAGTAACATGTGTGCGATCGATGTTTTTGAAAGCTCGATTGCTCTATGGCCATGTGGAAGGAAGAGGCTGCCAATGCCGAAGAGGGTGGTTTTGGTTGCAGATTCGTCGAGAGGGGTCTTTGCTTTCCTTGCACACAAGTCGGTCGGGTTGTCTGTCAATCACGCTATGGACCTCGTGGGGTAAATAGATCGACCTCGAACCTGTGTGTTCGCCCTCGCAATTTTGCGGTACATGTACGACCCAGTCTCGGCACCACAACAGCAACAACAACAACATCGACAGTATTGACATTGACGCTGGCGCTTGACACCAACAAATGACGCTGTCACCACAACCACCCCAACAACGACAATGATGACGAACAACAAGATTAACGACAACGGCGACACTAACACTGACACTTTTGACGCCAAACAACGACGCTTGCCACCCACAACCAGGCGAACAGGTGCCAGTGCCAGCGACTCGGAGCGCGGCTTGCCGCCCTGAAGAAACCCATGATAGCCGTGCACCGGGGCCGGCAGACGGCGGATCACGCCGTGCTGGCGACCATTAAGGACCTCGTCACGGAAGCGCAAGTCTTCATGGAGAGGTAAGTAGTTCGGCACGTTGTGTGGTGGTAGTGGTGGCACGGTATATGGCGGTGGTGGTAACGGTATGGCGGTACGGTATCCAACACTCACCGCGGCTTGCTGGGTTTTTTTTCCGTTGCGATTTGCGGCGATTTTTTCTCTTGCGGCAATTTTTTTTTTTTTTGTCGTCGCCCGCTTGTTGTTTTTCGCGATGCGGGGAGAGAGAGGTTGGCCGTCCCACCGAAAACTCGAAGAAACGTCTTGTCGGCGAACACCTCCACTCTCGGATGTTTTGGTAGCAACTTGTTACATTGTACATCGTTCGGTATTGTGGCGGCCCCGCGTGTGGTTTCGTGGATAAAATTGCGTGATTACGTTTTTGTTTGCTCACGATAGCGCTCCAGCGTGCGTTGGTTCCGAGCGCGCCATGTGTATGTTCGTTTGTGCGTTTCATTCGTTAAATTGCTCGCTCGCGTGTTGCATGAAATAGGAATCCCAGCTGATGCCGTGTAGACCGCAAGAGCGGTAATAGAGGGTTTGAACACGAATGTAGAACTTGCGCGCACGGTATCTGTGCTACATAGGTTCCGCGTTGTTGTTCGGTGTACTCGACCACCCTGTGGGCACTATTGCATGAGCCCACCAAAAACGCGCCTCTTGTACCCTGGGGTAGATGCGTCACGTGTCGAACGGGAGCAATCAGCACGGCCACGTTTCATCAGCGTTGGATGGAAGTTCGTTTGCGAAAAAGCATTATCTCTCTCTCTCTCGCTCGCTCTCTCTCTTTCTTTCCAGGCTCGCTTAGGAAGCTCTCGCCTTGCTGTGTGTGTCTCTCTCTACGTCAACTTGTTTTTGCTTTTGCCTTGGGCACCTTGGCAGACTTGGAAAGATGCAAGTGTTGCTCTGACTGCACTGCGAATCTGGACTGACAGTTTGACCCCCTCGCTGTCTCCGCGCCAAATATTGTTGTGCGTCTTTACTAGATTCTTGGACCCTGAGTGGTGGAGCAAGGGGGCCAGCCGCAAGGAAGACTCTGAGATGTTCCGAGAGCTAACGTTTCGCTTGGGCTTCTTGATGCAGGTATGTTCGTGCGTACATGGGGGCACCGATGATTCGGAAGAGCCGGGGGGGGGGGGTGTACCCATGTAAACAACGCATGCCGTAGTCGTTAGACAATTGACCTCGAATCGTGCCTGTGATATGCCTTGGTATCCTAGTCGGAGGAATCGGGGCGCGGCGCACTCCCCCCACCGACAAGCTGTAGTGGTTTTCGCCCCATCGAACCAAGAACATATCTCCATGGGTGATCCCAACAAGCTTGATTCGTCAGCCATCCCCGCCGTCCGTTTGTTGCCATGTGGTCCGCATGGTTTCTTATCCCGCCGCCTGCGTGCCATCCTGTTCAGTCACGCGTGTACCCTCGACAACACTTTCGTTTTGGACACCAAATATTTCCGTATCTTGCTTGTTGTTCCAGGCGCCACCGGGCTTCCAGGAGCAGTCTCAGGAGGAAGATCACGCGGATCGCCTCCAGGATTACTCCGACCTGCAGATTATTCTCGAGGTATGCTGCGCGGCTGGCAGGGCAGCGTTGTTAGTAGGTCGGCGGCCGAAGTCCTTATATGGGTTGTTGTGTACGTAGTGTTTCGTGGGGGGTGCGGTAGCAGTATGTGGCAACATCGCCGGTGTGTGTTTGTAGCTGTAGGCAGGTATGTATGTAACATGCACACAAGAGCGAGGGTAACAGCACCTTTGGTATGTCGATGCCGTCTTGGTTTGTCGAGGTTGAAGTCGACGCCAGGCCCCGCTCCGTCCCTCGGGGCTCCGTGATTGTGTGTTTTTGCTCCCATCTGTTTATCTCACAAGTCAAACTGCTACAATAAAGAATCCCGGGCGGTTCCCCCGCGGACTGCTATACTCTCCTCACTCTCGCTTTGCCATAGGAGACACAAACCTCTACACTTCCTTGGAGGAAATCATATGTATGCATCCCAGCTTCCACAGCCCCGTCGACTAATAATGTGCCGCATGTCAGTTTAGGCCTTGTAGCGCGAGATGGAGGTGTGCTTGAAGTTTGCGATTTATGCACAATTGTCCCGTAGAGGTGTCAACAAGCACAGTCAAGTGCGCTTCAGCTGCCGACAGCTACAGCACGTCAGAAAACAACCGATGTGGTGTGTGAACGGCGTCGCATGCCTTGATAGCAGCAGTAGCAGACTACCAGAAACAATTGTAGAGGTGTTGTTGTGAACTGTTGTACCAATATGTACATGCATGCAGCAGCCCGAAGTTTGACCCAACTGTCGGATCTTCTGGATACTTTGAGGCGTCTCCGCCGTTCTTGACGTGTGCATCCCCAACCAACAAACGGATTCAACGTGGATCAAGCTGGTTCAGATATCGAGCCGGTTCACCGGGCGTTCATCTACACGCCTACAACGTGTAGCAGAGGTTTTAGATTGGGCACAGCTCAACCTGTCGATCTACCGACCCGAAACGGTATTAAACAGCTTTTTCGGTCGCTCTACGTTCCCTTTAAATTAACTGCTTTTTTTTTGTAAGGAACCTGGATCGCCTGACTATGATAAAACATTGGTATTCTGTGTGACCCTGGGGGCTAACGCAGGCCAGGTGAAGAGAGGGAAGAGATCGTTGGGCATGAAAACGTTGACAGCATCTGCTTCTACATCTTACAAGGACCCGCTTAGCTTAAAACGTGTAGAAACACAAAGTGGTCCTCGTACCACACTATGAAGTTCATTGCTAATTTATTGCCAATCTAGTCAAGGGACCATGTGAGGAAGGTATGGATTTGTTGCGTTTTTTTATAGAAAAAACATATCTTGTCTCGGGACAAAACTTCAATTGCATAGACAATACAATGGGATTTTGAACATATATATGTATATTTTCCCTTAATATTATGAAGTACTACAAATCTATCTCTATCGATAGAAAAGGGTCTGTCTAGGATACGAAAGTTGCCGCGTTTTGGGCGACTACGAGCAAGGGTTTTGGTTCAAGAAGCACTTGTCGCCAACATCAATCATCGGACCACAAATCCGGAGATTCTCAAGGTTGTCCGAAACCTCGAACGAGCGAACAAGATGTTTTTGAGTTGCAGTCTACCTGGCAACTAATCGTTGCAAGAAGAACGAAACTGCTCAAGAGAGTTTGTCCGAAGACAACTTGCCCCATGGAAATCGCCGCGAAAAGTTGTATACGGCCTGACAACATCTCGGTGCGTGGTTGAAAAAGTTGTTGTTGTTGTTGTTGTTGCCGTTGTCTTCACTTTCAAAACTGTTGTTTGTGTGGAAGAGATGGATTTGTGGCGTTCTTCGTAAAAAGAAAAAAAAAAGAACGTTTGCTGCGGATATGATGGATTCGGTGTGTTATATTTGTATCAAATATCAAAGGAAGAAAATCTTCCATCGTTAACTACCTTTTTCAATCCGCAGTTGGTTCCAACTAGCTCGAACGCCTTCCGTGATCACAGGCCAACTAACAACATTATAGGGTCACCCTAATATAGTTGAAAACAGTTCCAAAATTCCTCTGCGCGAAGTGGTGGAGGTTGGTCGATATCATGGCCCTCTCTTGAGGCGCATCTTCCTACAGTACACAGAGCTTTTTGTAAGGGTGACCTATCTCAGACCGACGGAAGGGGTTGAGTTGAACCTTCTCTCGACTGTGCGACCAGAGGAGACTTCCAAACCGACGGTGGGGAACCGCTAGTGCACAGACTTGCGGGACAGGAGTAGTTCTCTAGGAAGAGCCAACGGTGTGGTCTCTGGGAAGAGAGGGGAATAAGAAGAGTGAAGAGGGGTGTGCACAGCACACTAGCCGCAGCCCTGATGACGCAGAACCGACCTGACTAGGCGGTGGCACAGACACAGTCTGTGCTGGCGTGCTGACGTGGTACAGCACTGACACGCTACCGGGGAATCTCTCCGGGCGTGAGACGACAAACAACCATCTGGGTGGTTGCCGTAGAATGCGGTACGCGGGCATGTGTGTACAGTGACATACGGGTGCGCGCGGACCGCACGGAAAGATCCGCAGGACAAGCGGAGGAACAGTTGAACGTTCTTTGAGCGCCCGTCACATCGGCTGTCCAGTTGTGATTGGTTGATTTTGTCGCCTCGGTAGACAGGAACGATTGTGTGCCTTGAGGCAGACTGGGTGATGTGTTGATGGAAACAAGCCTCGAGTGCTCTGTGCGACAACAACCGACCTGCTTTTTTTTGTTTGTTTTTTCCTCGGCGGTTTCCAACTGGTGTGTTGTCTTGACGTATGGTGTATGTCTCGTGTGTGGTTGCTACTGTGTACTACTCCTTCTGTGGCGTTGAAAAACATTCAAACATCAAGGTAGATGTCAGAATCTCCGACAATGTCACCGCGCCGGAGCGAACGGGTTGGTGCCATGACGCGAAATACCACACCCCGTGGAAGGATGTTCAAGGCTCGGTTGCTCGACAGCAGACAGACCGGTGGTGCCGAAAAGGGCGGCGTTGTAACCGTTTTGTCGAGATCTCTCCTATGAAGCATCGTTTGGTTGGTTGTGTGTCCTCTTCGTCGTGGGCCTTGTCGTCGAGCTTCGAAATCGGTCGAGGGGGGGGGGGTGGTCTCTTTTTTCACACTACGGTTCCGGCGCACGTTAGCCATGCCCGCACTGCGCGCACTACCTGAGCAGCGGACGCGTGCTGGGTCTAAATACGGGCCAGCTACACATACGGTGTCCCACGCTTTGTTGCAAAAAATGCCAATTTATCGCGTAAAGTTGTAGTGCGTCAGCAAGGCCCAAAACCCTCTCTCCGTCTCTCGACTGTTGAACACAGCAGTCTAACTCCCAAGCAAACGTACTGAGTCTTGAACAGTGTGCTGCCAATTCAAATACTCAAATGGTTTTCTTTTTTCGATGATTTGAACCTGGGTTCTCTTGAGGTGTGATAGAAGGACGGAACTGTCTTTGGGTGTGTGTACGCGCTCGCCATGTCCATTGGCTAGCAAGACATTTTCTTTCTCTTCTCTCTCTCTCTCTTGCTTGTTGGAAATAACTGGAATTTCTGAACAAATCCAGTCTTTCGTCTTTTGTGACCGCGCCAACAGCCAACCGACAGCGGTTTTCCCAATCTCACGTCCCCAAGGTCAGTTCACCGTGTCCCTATGGGGGGCAAGGGATGCATCTGTCGTTTCCGCTTCCACAAGACCTGGTCAAGAAGTTACACAATGGTTCAGGGTTGTTGATCTCCTCCGAAACGAGCCTTCGATTCGAAAGAAGGTTCTAAACATTTCGCCCGCACGGAAGGACTTGACAGTGTAGAGGAGACCTTCGCGTTTGCCCTTGTATCGAGGATGAGAAGTGGAATATCGTGGGTGAGCCCGGTTGTAACCCCCTACACTAAAGATAAACCTGTTGGTATCTAGCGTTACTCTTGAGAACCTTGGTGAGCCGGGTTGGTTGTACACCCTTCCACGAAGAATAAACCTGTTTGTATCGTAAATAGCATTACCCGAAGAACCCCGGCCTAAGGCCAACACTAAGAGGGGGTGTCGGGTCCTGGACTGCTGTGGCGGACGGAATTCATCGCTCGTCACCCGTACCATACACCAGTACACACTCCTTGCTCTGTCGCAGGAAAGAGAGAGAGATGATGACGACCTTACCCGGCTTTGTCGAAAGCGAAGGTTTGCGAGACACCGCAGCAGTCCTGTTACAGTACGCCCTGTTTGCACGGGGCAACACCGCTTGAAGTGTGTGTGTGGGATCAACCGCCATCCGTGGTCCGTGCCTTGGGTGGAGACCTCTGCTACCTTGACGACTAAATAAGTCACGAAAATGAAGCCGTCGGCTTTGACTGGTTGCTTGACGTCTGTCGTGTATGTATTATTTGTATGCTTACGTGCAACCTGGTGCGTTCTTGATACTAACTGCCTGCCCCCCGGCCCCAAAAAATAACTTGAAACGGATAATTTTCTCCCGCAGGAAAAACTCCGAGTGACGAAGGACGAGCGGGTAGCCAGGGACATCATGGCGGTGCTGCGGAGGGTTTCGATGCGGGCGGCGTCGGAGGGGAGGTTTGCCGCGTCAGAGATCGGTGAGCGATGGTGTTGCCTATCGAACCGAGAGGATCGGATCGGTTTCGGACGACGTGGCGAGAATACTTTCGATCGGTTTTGTATCGAGCGTCAATATGACTAGTGCGAGACATAGTTCCGAGATATTGCGATCAACAAGCGGGTATCAGGAAGGGCACTATACTGGCGGGGGCAAAAGCAGAGCAGACACTGGGCTGTTCATGTGGCCCCACCATCCGAGTCTGCCTCCCTTTCTTTGACGAGCCATTTGTCGCGGCCGATGCTGATGGATTACCCCGCCTCCCTTGTGCCCACGCGCGTCCATACTATTTGTTCACTGCTGTAGGCTTTGACAGGCTGCAGTTCTTGGGCGAAAGGAGCCTGGGCAACGGGGGTTTCGGCACCGTGCTTGGCGCGTCTCTGGAAGGGGCCCCCGTGGCGGTGAAAAAGCTCAACAACCAGAACATCAGGGCCGAGCTGCTGGACGGGCTGAGGAGGGACGTGCAGGATTTCCACGCCATGCAGGTGGGGTAACGCGTCATATTTCTTTTTTTTTTTGCTTACAAGAATGAAACGGACTCATATGTGTTCACGGCTAACGAGGTCCAGTGCAAATCAGCAATGAATTATTGGTGTTGTGTTGTGTGACATCACTTGTTTTTTCTCTGCGTCCGTTTTTTTTTATTTTCTATATATTATTTAATGGTATCCAGGGTTTGTATTGTGTTGCGTGACCTAATCAAGCTTTTTGTTTGGATTACGTTTTTTTTTTTTTTCGATGAATATTTAATCCATGGTATTGTTGTTGTTGTTGTTGTTGTTTTTTGTTTTGTTTTTTCTCTCTTTTTCTGTTCCAGATGGCCTTGTCTCTGCTTGCGTTGTGAAGTACCAAGATTGAACCAAGGGGGTGTACCTCTTTCTCTCCGGCCCATGATAGATAGTGACTCCTAGTCTCAGTTGATACCTCGCATAGCGCGAAGAGGGAGTGGAGGATTCCAAAATATCTGTCGTTGATTTCTATTGACTTGCGGACCCCTCGGGGCCAGTTTATTTGAGTGTACCTTTTTAGGGTAAGTTAACCTGTGACCACGGGAATCGACCGCGTCGAGTGTTGGATCAGTACGGACATACGAAGGTACTGGGTAGAGAGAGATCGGAACGGTTTTTAATGTGAAGACAACAACAACAACAACAACAACAATTGTGTTGCGTGACCTAGAAAAGCTTTTCTTCGCGTCGCCCGTGATTTTTTTTTTTGCAGTACGACTTCGTGGTGAGAACCCTGGGGGGCTGCACCGTACGGCCCAACGTCTGCATCGTCCAGGAGCAGGCGGCAACCAACCTCTTCGACCTCCTGCACAGGCCGGACCTTAGCATTCCCCTGACCCTGCCGTCGCCGGAGAAGGCGGCCATGCTCTACGACGTCGCGCGCGGGCTGCACTTCCTACACGTGAAGCGGATGGTGCACGGCAACCTCAAGAGTACCAACGTTCTCGTGTTCGAGAACAACCGCCTCAAGTGAGCAACACCAAGAACATGTATCCGAGCCATGTATCATGTATCCCCCCCCCCCCCCCCCCAAGTTGTTTTTCAAGTTTCCTATTCCCCGGTGCCCCCCTTCCCCAAAAATTTCCGTAACAATCCACTCTCCCTCCTCCTCGGCAACACACAGAGTGAGCGACTTCGGGATGATCGCGCTGAGGGAGTCGCAGTCTCTTGGAGGGGGAGACACGGTGGGGTCGGCAGCTTGGACGGCCCCCGAAGTATTGGATGACCAGAACCCGTCCGTGCTGTCCGACGTGTACAGGTGAGAGCACGAGTCGACGGTATTTGCAGGGTTCGTTGGCACGTCTGTAGAAGCCAGACGGGTGCTGTACGCGCGTGTGTTGGGGGCGGTGGTGTATCACTGTAGTATAGTAGTGTGTGTTGGTCACAGGAAAGCATGGCGTATTACGCATGCAAGCCAAGGGACAGTAGGGTGTCGGATATGAAAGGCCGCATATTGTAGTGCCGCGGGATTTTCCCGGCCTTATATCGGGCGACCGGCCTTGTACAGGGCCCCCTACTGCATAGATGGTGGTGTTGGTGTAAATCTTCTCTCTCTCTCTCTCTCTCTCTCTCTCTCTCTCTCTCTCTCTCTCTCTCTCTCTCTGTCTGTCGCCTATTGGTGATGTTTTCATTTACCCCGAACGGCCCATTTTCTCGGGGGGCCCACGCAACCCCATAACGATTTGCTCGAACCACGCGCATACATACGCACTTGCTGCATCGATCGATGGACGACAGCTTCGGAATCCTAGTCCACGAGGTGCTGACGCAGCGGGTGCCTTTCGCCGGAAAGAACGTTGCCAAGGTCATCACGGCCGTCGTCGCAAAGGGACACCGACCGGGATACCTTGAGAACGAGGAGGCGCAGTTCCCCCCGGGGCTAACCAAGCTCGTTGACGTGTGCTGGACGCAAGACCCAGCGGTGCGTGTGATGTTTTTGAGTCAAATGCCGTGCTTTTTTTTTTTGTCATATATGTTGTACATAGTATAAGATTTGGTCACTTTTCATGCTTGGGCGTTTCTGTCTCTCGCGGCAGCGAGTCTTTTCTCGCGGTTCCTTCTCAGGGGCACGCAGGAGGCTCGTCGGTACATCAATGCCCGTGTCCGGAGCTCGGTAGGCCTCCGTGGGGCGTGTGGTTGACGGCCAAAGTTGCGAAAACTGGCTCAAAACCCCGAGGACGCGTGCGCTGACAAAGCCTGGCGAACCAATTCTGAAACCTATCAAACCCATCAAATACGACGGTTTGAAATATTTGCCTCTTGCTTCTCCACTTTCATTCGTTCATTAGTTCATTGATTCGTTGGCTGTGACTCTTCGTGTCATCGCATTGTCCAACAGCAGTACCTACGTTTACTACACTTCGCTGCGGGCCAAGTATCGACAAGTCTGAGAACATGCATCCAGCAGCAGTGTTGAACATGTCCCATTTGTGGTGTTGTTTCGGTTTGAAATTCGGTTCTCATCGGAAATCTGCCATCATCAATCAAAGACATCATGGAAGTCTGAGTTTTCGCTTGTTTTGTTTGTGCTTGAGGGAAACAAGCCAGTTTTGCTTTTGCGCGAAAACGAGCTGGTTTTTGTTTGCACGAAAACTACCTAGATTTTCTTCTATCTGAGGATGGGAGAGTCCACGATAGGACAGGGCTAGCAAGAGACCAGTTCGAACTGAGTGTCTGGACTTGTCCTTGCATTCCCGCCTGATCGTCCACGGCGCTTGTTTTTGCAGGCTCGCCCAACGAGCTTGAACGGCATCGTGACGGAGCTCGGGCACATCCTCAACGCCCTCGGGGGTGACCCTCGCCCTCAGCCTCACACTCAGGTGTGTTGTGCTTACGCATTGTCATGTAACGTATGTAGGTCTTGTTTTGCTACCGTTCTTATCCTCCTTGTGCTTACGCATTGTCATGTAACGTATGTAGGTCTTGTTCTTTGTTACCGTTCTTCTCCTCAGTTGGAAGTATGTTGTGTCGTTCGTTCTTGCTGTTAGTTCGCAAGGATGTTCCTACATGTATCGTTGGCAAGTTGCGGCTGTGGGCGGCTCTCGCCTGTGTCACTGGCACCGGCCGTGCGCGAAGGTCGGTTTCCGCAGGTGTCTTGCTCTTCGTTTTATCGTTGGCAGGTTGGACGGCGGGCCGCTCTCGGCTAACTCGCTGGCCCCGGCTGTGTGCGTAGGCCCGTTTGGTGGTGGTTGTTGAACGCTTGTGCTGCTGCTCTGGCCGGCTCTTTCGCAAATCCTCGGCGTGTACTTGCACCCAAAATGGGAACGTGATTCGTATCGCCAAGGTCGTCGCAATAACGCACACGCACCCAACACACGGTGGGCGAATATTCCCACACACACACACAAGAATAACACAGGCGGGGGAGCACGACGGCTTTTACGATAGACCGCTTTCGTGTTTGTTTATCGCGCTGCAGTTGACATGTTCTCGTTCGGTCAGCCTCCTCAGCCCCGTCGATGCTACTGCCAAGGAACATACACGCACGTTTTTCCCGTGTGGACAATTTTATTCGCGCCAAACACACCGCCCCCCTACAATATCTGACAAGAGTACGCGCCTTACGCCCAAAAACCCACAATGCCAACAGACCGCGGGCGAAGCGGCACCGTCCACGCCCATTGAGCAAAACACCCCGGGGAGAATCCCGCGAGTCTCGATGACGGAACAGGAGCGCCGGATTCACGACCTTGAGCAAGAGCTTCGCGCTCTCAAGATGCAGAAGGGAGGCGATGGCGGCGGCCGAGGAGGGAGCGGAGGTGCGATGGCGAGGCAGCAGCAGAGGGTGCAGCAGCAGCAGCAGCCGGTCTCTCGACGTTCCAGCGGGGTCGTTCATGCCACAATGTTCCCCAACGCCGGAGAAGGCGAGGGTTCCGAAGGTATGCGGTTACGGTGCTTGCTGTGGAGTTCGAGAAATGCAGTTTTTTCTTTCAATTTTTTTCACCTGCCCCATGTCATACACGCAAACGGGAAAGAAACGGGGTTTTAATATTGTTTTGAAACTTGACTCTGCGTCCGGGTTTCTCGGAGCAATTTTAACGGGACAGCGTGTGGTGGGTCTTTTTACCAAGTGTTGAAACAACGCGACGTGGCGGGGGAGGGGTTATTCGTATAGTGCTGCAACATGGCAGCGGTGGTGTGTGGTGTTTATATATAGCGAGTATTTCAGATGGATCCAACCTAAGGGGGGAGGAGTCTGACATTGGTGTTTATTGGAGTTGATGAGAAGTGAGCATTTATTATTATGTGCCAAAGAGGATGTCTGCGTGCGTATAGAAGAGGAGTCATGCGCACCGGGAGAAGGCAGCTGCTCGCAGGACATTCCGTTTGTATATACAAGTGTTTGGCGTGTGTGTTGTTGGACGAATGGGTGGCGGTGCCGGGCCGGGCGGTCTCGTTGACGGCGCCTCTACGTGTGCCTGCCTGCCTGCCTGCCTGCAAGCCTGCCTAGATTCCAGCGGTGCGGGGCCCCTGTGGCAGTTGTTATTCTTGCCATAGTCTTTACGCAAAGGGTGTTCGTGAAGCCTGACCGAAATACGTTTGGCACCTCTCTCTACGTGTGGTGTCGTTGTCCGGACATTGAAAACCTCGCGTCTCGTGCCCTGTCCCGTATCCGCCGCCGACCGCGATGATGTTTCGTCGTTTTCGTCGCCTTTTCTCTTTCTTTCCATCCTGCTGTGTGCCGTTTCCACCTGCTCCGCCCGCCGACGTATGTATCGTTGACGAAATACATTTTTTGTCGTTGACGTCGCCTTCTCTTTCCATCCCGCTGTGTGCCATTGTCGTTGTCGTTGATTAACTAAAATACAACGAACTACAAAAAAGAGCGAAAGGCCCTAAGGGCTCTCTATACCGCTACCCAGGGGCCAGGGTGGTACGAGCAAACCGGCTGGGAGACTAACGACCCCAACCTATCGAAGTGGTACGGAGTGGTCTGTGGCGAGGGGGGGCGCGTTACGTCGCTGCACCTCCGGTCGAACAACCTTCAGGGTAAGAAGAGAGAGGGAAGGGGGGGCCGTGACTCGGTGTTTGGGGGCGGGCAGGGGGGGGGTACTCGTGTTTTTTTAGGTCATGTCTGGGCACCTCCCGTTCCCGACCGCGTGTCCCCGACGTGCTGTTGTTCGGCCTGCACGTGCGATATGACAAGCCGTCTCAAAGCAACCTCTGCTGTTAACGCTCCCATCCCTTGACGTACGACTTCGACGGCCAATCATCGCCCCCGATGGCTTGGGGAGCAGGTCAGCTACCCCGCGAGCTGGGGTGCCTCAGCCGCCTGAAGACCCTGGTTCTGTCCGACAACAAGCTGGAAGGACCCGTTCCGCATGAGTTCGGAGACCTTGGAAGGCTTGCGGAGCTGGACCTGTCCATGAACGATCTCACAGGTGAGCCAGAAAGAAGCATGTGTACCGCCTGGATCCACGTCGTTTGGGTGTGGCATGCTTACGTAGGCTGCGGCATTAGACATGTGGCTGTGCTGAACTTGGTCATGGTCAGACACTACGAAATTCTACACCGTTGCGGGTTCCAACTATGTCGTTTGTGTTTTCTGTTTTTTTACATTTTTCTGGATTAGATTTTTGTTCTCCGCATTTTACGTGTTCCTTGTGGTTATTCTGATACACCATGCTTTATGCTGCGGCGATGAGTGTATCTAGCATCGGCCTCGGCTGACCAAACGACAAGACATCTGTGCGCCAGTCGTACAATACGTGTATGCGTGTGTTTTGTTTTGTCTCATCTTGTGTGTATGCAACCCGCCTCTCTCTCTCTCTCTCTCTCTCTCTCTCTCTCTCTCTCTCGCGCGCGCGCGCGCCCTCTCCCTCCCTCTCCCTCTCCCTCTCCTTATCTCTCACACTTCTTTCTCTGTGTTTGACTTGTTTGATTTGTTTTAGGGGCGATCCCTGGCGGCCTGTCGCGAGCGGTATCCCTCGAGAGGTTGTACCTCCAGTGCAACGGCTTTACCGGTGAGCGACCGACTCTACCGCATCAATGTAGCTCGCGTGAGATTCCACCTCCCCTGGACCGATTGTCTGAAGTCTTGAGCATTAAACAGCCACGGCGCCGAAGATGACGGCGTTTGAACCGTCTCGTCGAGAGCTTTCCGAAGACTCGTGGTTTGATTTTGGGGTCCTGGCGGTGGTGGAGTGATCTATTCGAGTTCGTTTGCTGCACCATGTTTTTTGCGTTGTGGCGTAAGGGCACGTTTGATTGGGGGGCCTTGTGAAACTGACCCCAAGCTCTCGGAACTCATGTTGGTTGGAGGGCCTCGTGAAACTGACCCAAATTCGCGAACATGCATTTGCAGGGAACTTGCCGAGATCTCTCCAGAAGCTGAACCACCTCAAGATCTTCATGGTCGACTGGAGGGAGCTCTCCGGTAGGCAGTAGTGATCGGGTCGTTGATCTGCCCTGTAAACGTACTGCTGTAAACGCGCGCACAGACATTTGAGCATTCGGTCACTAGTGGTGTGAGGTGTACCCAATACCCACAGGGAGCGAGAGAGGCGTATGGCATGATTCGAGCAAGGAATTTTGTGTATAACAGCATTGGGCATCCATCCCCTCTGTAAATGCCCCCCCTTTTGCAATAGGCGAATCAAGAAACACGCTTGTGCTTGGGAGTACAAGTATGCATGTATTGTAAGGATATATATTTCAATCGTGGGAAGCCACTTTTGGCAGTGGTCCTGTTTGGGATAGGGTTTAGGAACACCCCTCCGTCCCCCAATGTAGACGTGGTTGGAGGTCAAACGACTCAACAACCGAGTGCTGCTGCGTTGCTCCCCCCCGCCCCCACCTCTCCCGAGTCGCAGACACCCACCCCTTCCGGAATTTCCGCAAGGCCTCCCCGCCGCCGACCCAGGCGGAGATGGACCGGGCCCTCTGCGAGTCGCGCACGATCGCCCGCGCGCGCACCCTCATGTCGGCCAGGGCGGCGTGCCCCCCTGCTCCCACGAACCCCAACCAACAGCAGATCCCGCCCGGTTACCCGGGAGCGGCGGCGGGTTTAAGCCACTCCAACCCGGGGTCGAACCCGCAAACTCCGATCTCGTCGAACGGGGGCGGAGCTCCCCGTGGCGGCGGCGGCGGCGGCGGCGGCGACAGGTTTAAGGTGATGCTGCGCGGCGGTTCGTCGGGCTCGAGGAGCGACACTCCGTCGAGGCTGGGCAGAGCGACGAGCGCGGTCGAGGGGCCGGTGTCCGGCGCGGCGTACGGCGGCGGGGAGGAGTGGGTCGGCGGCGGCGATGGGAGGGCCCCGGGAAACAGCGGCGACGGAGGAGGGCAGTGGATGAACGCCCACCAGCACCAGTACCCTGGGGCAGCTGCCCCGTACCATACTCCCACCGCACCGTACCGAGGAGAGGACGGGGTGAGTGCGAAGGCAGGGGTTGCGAGTTTTGAGAGTTGGCCTTGGTAACGCCTGGTACACAGTAGTAGTTGCGGTTCGTTTTGGATGTTATGCGGGATTTTTCTTTTTTTCATCGACTGCTGCTGTCGGGACGTAAGGCTGGCCGCTTGCCCATTCCCCTTCGTAAGGGTGTGTCTGTCGGTTGTGTGGGGTGCACGTGTACCTCGTCCATGTTCTGATGGACGGTTAGTGAATCGAAGCCTCATCGGCTTCCATCATACAACAGGGACGGCTTCGCTTTATGGCGTCTCTGTCCTCCTCTGTCTATCTCTCACTCTCTGTCTGTCTCTCCTTCTCTTTCTCTCTTCTCTCTCTCTCTCTCTCTGTCCGTCTCTCTCCCTCTCATTTGTGTCGCCATCTGCAACAGATCCAAAGCAAGGCCAAGGCCAAGGTCGAAGCCGAGGCCCCCGCCCCCGCCCGCAAGTGGAAGAACGCCTTCTCCTTTGCTGGCAAACACCTGAAGGACATAGTGGCCGTCGACCTGCACCCCGGTTTCACGGACAGCAGCCACCAAGGGAACGAACAACCCCCTCCCCGAGGCAACAAGTGATGTGCCAACGAACATCCAACAGGCGCGACGGGTCATCCATACCTACCAGAAACAAGAGGTAGATGTGGAAGTACGTCGACTGTCGGATATCTCGCTCTTGAGGAAGCGCCCTTGGTCGGGCGGACAAGTGTAATAGTGTCGCCATTGAGCTGCCAAGAACGTAATAAAACACTGGTTGGGCCTTTTCCAGAGTCTGTTTTTTTCTTGGCAAGAAGAAGTAGCTTCTTTCGGGCGCGAGGGGGAGAGCGCAATTTGAAAGGAGCTTTTCGGTCGTTTTTTTTTTCTTTCTTTTTTTCTTGTCATTGCTTCATGATTGTGGCTTTTGCTTCTAGCGAAGAGGCGAATCGAACAGAAAAGCAATCGCGCATCGGCGGCGCGATGATTGCCGGTTCGGCCGACACGCCTGGATTTTTGTGGCGTAATTCACGCTTTGGTCGGTTGGTCTAGGATAACCTGACGGGAATGGCAGATGCATGGCCCATGCTCATGGTTCTTCATGCTCGGGAGAGGGAGGGGGGGACGCGGATGTGAAAATGGAGAGGGGGGGGTTCAAATCTATTGGTATGTCGGTACACGTCCCGTTCCTGTTTTTTTCAGCGAGGTCGTGCTTGGTTTCTGTGCCATCGGAAGAACACCGGCGAGTTGTCCTGTTCCTAAGGCTAGCGATACGCCTTTAAGGCTAGCGGTTGCGCGCCTGCATCCTTTTGCGCCGGCCACGGTTGTGTGTGTGTGTTGACGGTCGGCGGAACGACAGTTGCACGTTTAGTGGCGCGGCGGTGTCCGTTCACTGGTTGTCCTGTTTTGATGGGTTGGGCGAGACAGCGCAGCTGGTTCATGTGTTGAAAGCTTCCGCCGGGTTGATGGGAAAGTCATGGCAGTCGATTGTACTGACTGTTACAGCGGTGCTAAAAGAACAATGACAAGTACACCCACCGGCTTGACTGCAACAGCTCGTTAACTCTTTCTCAAGAGCTGGGGGAGAAAGGGGCTAGGGACTTGGGGATAATATAGGTTTTGCGCGTAGAAACATTCCGTTTATAAAAAAGTCAAGAACGGGAATGCAGATGTTGAGTTTATTCCGAAAGGTAGGCAGGTCCTGGGTGCCGTTTTTTCTTGCCGGGCTTTTGGGGTCAGGGGAGTGAGACGGTGGGGGTCAGTTACTGCCCGTGGGAAGTAGGAAGCCGTGACCACGGAAAACGAATAGACCAAGTGTTCGCGTTGAGAAAGAGAGGGACATCAGTGTAGGCAAGATTGATGTGATTTGTTTGCGGTGATGATGCACCCTTACCTAAACTTTCATGGCAGTATAGGTGTAGTTTTCTTGGAGGACAGGGAGCCGGGAGGAGGGCTAAGACTACGTCTGGTTTGTGTTCCCCCGTTGCCTCCCGTTTTTTTGTTTGTTTTCTGCTGCCCTCTTTTTGCCCTCGCTTCTCGCCGCCACAAGGGTCCTGCTGTGTGAATCGGGGACGCGAGCTTGATGTATGTGTAGGTTACCATCCGAGATTGTTTTCCCCTCCTTGATTGTTGCTGTTCTCCTTGCGGTGGAAGAGTGCCTCTCCGAAAGAACAGACGGCTGGCTGTGTCGTGAACGGGCTCGGGTAGAGCAAGGACGACGGAGTCGAGGGAGGAGCCCCTTGGAATGGAACACGGCGGTAGGTGGGGGTTTTGCACGAGGCGACCACCCAGGGAAATGTGTTTTTACAAGTTTTGCTCTTGAGTGTTTGATGCCGCCAGCTCCCAACTTGATTTTATCGACACCATTTTTGGTATCTGTTGATAGGTGTATCTGGGTCGAGCGGATGGTAAGGGTCCCCGCAAATGCTCCTCACCCAGTGTTGGGTGGGTGGGTGGGTGGGTAAGGTGTCTATTCAATTTTTCAATACTACGATATAGTGCCGCCGCATCCTCTGTAGTATATGTCATCCTGTTTTTTCGTGTGGCACTTGATTACCTCGTCTCTCTCGTAGTGTTCTCGGCTCCTCTGCTTGTACAGCCTCTTTCTGCATTTTAGTCCGGCATGTCTGTCTGCATGTCTGTCTAGCTTGTCCGTCTGTCCGTCTAGCTCGTCTATCTGTCTAGCTTGTCTATCTGTCTGTCTGTCCGTCGTGTCTGTCTGTCTGTCTGTCTGTCTGTCTGTCTGTCTGGTCAGGGCGATATAGAATTCTTGCTTTTTTTGGGGGGGGGAGGGGGCGAGAATGCTTGTGTAGCTGGGCAACGTGACCCGTTTTTTCACACAAGAGCAACCACTGTTTTCGTGTTGACAAATGTTCGTTTTTGTTGCGTAATAAG
>FN649727.1:7881107-7892898 GCA_000310025.1 Ectocarpus siliculosus | reverse complement strand
GTTGGGGGGGGGGGGGGGGGCAGGACTTTTTTTTTTTCTTGGGTGGGTTTTGAACATTGTTTTGCAAGCAGGCCGGGGGGTAGTAAAATGGCTTTTTTTGGGGGGGGGGGGGGGGTCATGGCCTCATGCTGTGCACTACTTGTAGGACAATTGTAGGACGAGGACAGACGGCGGGGGCTTCCTGGATCACAATCGAAAGGGCACGAATACGTGTTAGTGCGGTCGGTCTCGGTGCGAGCTGAAAGGTATTCCCGAGAGAACTTATTCTGCAGCTAGAAGGACCTTGCCGGTAGGATGGTGATGATGATGGAGTTCGTTGAGGATGCATGTGTCAACGGGGGCGGCAGTCTGTGTTCTCAGCAGACGTTACGAGGCACAACGACATCGTAGTAGTCGTGCACCATGGCAAGTAGGAATGGGTCTTTTTTTTTTGTCTGTTTCTTATCCAGTTCGTGCAGTAAACGAGTCTAGAACACCAATAAGGGTGGCGTTCCTCATGTAAAATAAAACCGTAAAACGGCGTGCCTGAAATCCACCCCCGGTGGGGTATTTCGTCGTCGATTGGTGCCTTGTAGGGCTACATACAGGTGATGGGGTATTCAAGGCTATGTACCCCACCAGTGGGGCAGGTTGGGGCAGCTGATGAATTTCCCCCATCAACCATGGCTGCACCAAACCTGAACCGTTTCGGCTGCAAGATCGGTCCCACGATAGCCCCACAACACAGCAACACAAGTTGCGCATGTCCTACGTCGATTTGGTGCCTTGTAGGGCGCGATACAGCTGGTGGCGTATTTAGACACTAATCCCCCACCGGTGGCGGAAACTACGAAATACCCATCATCGGGGGATTTAGATACGCAGAAAATAAAAGAAAAAAACTGGCGAACGAGTCGTCTCCAAGAAAATTCGGTTCATCATTGGATACAGAATCAATGTGCTGAGTCGCGAGTCAAGAGACGGGCAAGAGTAAGACTGGCGTACATATGCGTGTGCATAGCCCTGCGGGTTGTTCCGCGTGCCTGGGGAGATCAACGGTCAACAAGCCTCTCCATTTGGTGTGCCCCAAGATCGATCGACATCGATCAAAAGTTGTCTTGACATTATCTTAAGAACCGTTCCGACCATCTTCCCTCTACCACGCCTTCCATCCCGTTCTTGGAGTGTGTGGCAGCTCAACGTCGCTGCACGGCACAGCAGTTAACGAGCACAACGGAAAACAGCCCTTTCACAATACCGGACCACCATATCGCTTCTCGCAAGAACGTTGTCAACCTCCAAGTTAACAGATCAAATCATTACGCCGGCTAGCCCGAATTAACGCCGTGCCGTCGAACGTATCGAGCGACACACATGGGAACGCCGCAATGAAATATTTTCCCAACAGGAGTTGCGCGGAACCTTCAGTGCCCTCCCTCATCACTCTCTTCATGCACAAAACCAAACTATTAGCCCCAAAATGTAAAATTTCGGTGACGGGGGGACCAACGGAAATTTTGTGCACCGGAGCCCCCCCGATTTTTTCAGGACAATCTCGTTACCGTACTGAAACGAAGCACGAAATGGCTCCAACTATTTTATCAAAAGTAGCAACAAGGTGTGTCCTTCCCTTTCTTCAAAAAGAAAAAAGAAAAGTCAGCGAACATCCTTCGGCGTGGATCGTCAACTCGATTTTGCCACCATTTCCGCAACCGCCTTAATTTTCGCCTCTATATTTGGCAGAAGCGCCAGATGCTTCTTCGCGCACCCGCTTGTGCATTTGATGTTCTGAGGGGCAGGGAACAAGAGGCACACACAGGCACAAGAGGAGGGAGGGCGCGTTGACTTCCTGTGCCCCAGGCACACACACTCAACAGTACTTTTCGGTCGTGGCTTCTACCCGCAATACCTGCCAGAAAACCGGATGTAGAGTTCTGCTGTAGTCGTTGGTAGTGCATAATTATACCCGCGGTCTAGTCGTTGGTAGTGCATAATCATTCCCGCGGTAGTGAATAAGGGCAGTCGTCGGATACATCCCCCGAGTCAGGTGTCGTCGCACGAGTGATAGCACCGTACCTACCTCCTTGGCTTCACGTGGGCAAAAATCGATCGCCAGCGCAGACTGCATGCTACATCTACGGCTGCCGGTGCCTCACCTGCGCCATTGCTCGCTCCACAACCGCATCCCCCTCTTTCGCCCCGGCCGGAATCAAGTCCTTCGCATCGGCGGCGCAATCCATGGCGCAGCGCTGCATCCGGTTCTACGGCAGGGGCAAGACAACGACGACGTAGTGCACGATGGTGGCGTGAAAACCCCCGCTCTTTGGGTGCGATTGATACTGGTGTCGCTGCTGCGGCGGGACACTGCAGAAAGTTCTGGCGCACGCCCCCCCCCTCCGCTGCGCGCAACGTTGTGAAATGCTGCTGTGTAGGGTGGTGCAAGCACAAGCACCCGGCAGTACCACAACCAGCGGGTAGATTTGTCAAGCGAGCACGAGCGTGAATACGCTTGTACCGAAGATGAGCGTGGAGTAGCATTTTCTCATTGATGTCGCCGTTGCAGTTGACACTTGCGAGCAACACACAGCACGCATCGTCCACCGCCGTTCCACGTACCATTCTCAAAGACACATGGAACACGAGGAGGGTGGTTCTCCCACACCACACATCCCACAAAACAACCTCGACCCGCAACGCAAACCCGGAGACAACCGTCTCAAAGGACCCATGTTATCTACTGATCGATTGTTATGATGATGAAAGACGAAACGGTATCCAGTGATCCATGCTAATGATTAGGAAAAAAACAAACAAACACGCAGAAAAACTACCCGCTAGAGGTATAGCCACAGTCGAACGGGATGTGTTGGAGCCTTTTCAGTGAGTGGAGATCGATTCTAACGATGATGCATCGTGATGCATCGTGAGATATGGTATCTTTGACTCGCCTGCAAGCCACCAACCTCCTCCTGGACGACCTTGTTGATCTCCTGCAGCGGGCCCTCGCACCTTTTCATGCACGCGGCGACGGCTTCGCTGGACATCTTGCTGTTGTCGTTGCACTTGCTCATGCACAAATACGCGGCCTTCGACGGGCGGTGCGGTAGACGGAACAAAGAGGGGGAGGTGCGCTTGATGTTTCACCGACCGTTATTGGGTACAGCCTATCGAAAGCGATGCATGTAGACTACAGGGCCGTAACGGATATTGCAGTATTTTCTCTAATGTCTTCTCAACTTTCAAGGGCAGAACGCGATTCCCTTTGCCGCTGACGGCGACGGTACTGTGTAGAGCTGCATACGCGCTACCAATGAGGTCGAATAGCTCAGCTCTGCTCCCTGTATGCATCAAAAGCTGCTGCCGGATAGAGAGAGTTTCGTTGCCTCCTGAAACGGCCGTTTGGCTCTCGCTGCCGGAGGAATAACTCATTTTTTATGCGAAACGACTTGGTTGAGGTGATTGCTGTCGCAGAGCTTGTTCACGTGCATGCCATTCTGGAAACTGATGCGGAGGAAGCTCTGTGGTTGTATCGTCTGTGGTTGTATTGCACATCACACACCCCACCTCCGTCCTCTCTGTCTCTGTCTCTCCGCTGAGATGCGGCTGTCCTCCGCCGCAGCAACGTGGTAAATATATACCGCCGTAGTAGCACACACACCAACCGGTGGCAGATGTCCTTCGCCATCACAATGAACCAAAAAACACCCAGACAAGCCTGTCGGCGTGCAGCCCGAACGACCTCTTACTCCTGTTTGGTTCGTTTCCTTGTGCCCAGCCCCATACAGCATACTTGTAGTGAACCGCCACAGCCATACTGCTGTTAGTTTAGTGGGTGCGGATGGATCCCTGACACCCAACGAGCTGTGGTTGATTGCCCCATACCTTCTGCAAGGGTCTCGCATAGAATCTGTCGATGTTGTCTCCCAGGCCCTGGAATCCTTTCTGCAGTGCTTGTTGGTCCTGTTCAGTCATCGTCTGCTGTTGGCGTGCGCTGCTATGGCTGTATATGCTGTTGTATGGGCTCGCTGTTGCTGTTGTTGCTGCTGACAGGGGATTCACAGATGGAAAACACAGGTGTCAATTTTCTTCTGTGTGTGCCCTTTATCGAACAAAGAACCGGAGACCGGCGCACAGAACGGTTCGCCCGGTCGCCAACTTGCTTGATTTTGAGAACTTTGCTGTGGGCGCAAGTTTACAAGATGTGGCTGGATCTCGTTTTACTTTGAGTGTACATGGCAAAAAAGTTGTCCTAAGATAGGGGGTATACCCCGACAACATTGGCTGCGCGGCCGCGCAGCTCCATATCAGACTAAACACTCAAAACTGCTGTACCTCTCGTTCCGAAACACAGGACCCATTGGGACACAATCACAACAGTAGATGCTTCCGAATGGCCCTTCGTGGGTTTCCGAACAGAGAGGTACAATATGAAAACCAATGGTGTGCCTCTCCCTTTTGCAATCAGATTCATTCACAAGAAAAAAGAAATTCGGCAAGTTACAAGTTACTGGAAGAGGCAACGCCAACCTTAGCCCCATGCCAGCGTTGTTGCGGCTGCTTTGTTGCACCCCTTGTCACAGTAGGAGGATGGCGCTCGCAAATAAATCAATAATCCGTGCTTTTTCCTGCTGCTCTACGCACATGTTGTATTGCCGCATCTGTTCCACCACGGCACTCTCCCAAAGAAAGGTTTTGTATGTACCCCATCACACCAACGGATGGATCTCTATTTCACTCCCAGTTTTTTAGCATGCCATGCTTCGGAGCACTGAGTTCGTCGTACACAGAAATAAGTCCAGTACCCAGTCGGTTTTCCTCCACTCACTGAAAAGACTCCACCACATCCCGTTCGACTGCCGTGGTGATATCTCGAATGGGTAGTCTTTCTGTGTTTGTATTTATTTTTCCTAACAAAGCTTGAGCATGAGACACGAGAAATGACTACTAGTGTTGTTGCTTTACGTCACAAACTACCCTAGCTGACCTCCCCCCACATCCTCCTTGCTCGTCAAAACGTCAAAACGTCAACGTGAAAGAATCGCAATTGCTTTCTTGGTCGCAGGCTGTGCTTCGTCAAAGCGCAGCAGCTGGTGCCGGTAGAGAGAGGCTCCGATCGTCTAGCCAAAATAAGGCAAACAGCCCAGCGGTGGGTCCTACACTAAACTCTACCAGGTAGTTACTACGTACATAAGTGACGAGAAAGGCTTTCTAAGTTAAACCTGCTGCACGGACGGTGGCGACGAAGCAATAAAAAATTGAGCCTCATCCCCCGAAGTAAACGTTCTTTGTGACATCTCTAGGCGACGACTACTGATGATGTACGGCAGGGAAACAAGAACTAATCCAAACATGTCTCAAAACCAAGGAATGACGTGGCAAAATGGCCTGCCGGACATCTTGTGTTCTACCAGGATTTTATGTACAGGGCTCTCTTCGGTACTGTAAGCTATTTCGCCTGTTTCGCCGCTTCATGTGCTGCCGCCGATATCTTAGCCAGCGTGCTCGACATCAGCAAGACTGACTTGGAGGCACACGCCGCTGTGCACTCCATGTTCTGCGGCGGGTGCACGGCAAGCAGAGAGAAACGGGTGTCAAAGACGGAGGGTAATTTGAACGTCAAGTTTATGGCTGGGCTTCGTCATGGGCGCGTCAAGCGCGACAGGCGAAAGAAGCAATTCACTTGTACGTCAAGAGTAGGACGTGGGCTCCACGTCACTCGTTTCCCTCATTCGCTTACCAACATTAAACAGCCAGCCAGCCAGCAGCAAACCTTTCACTTGCAAGCACAGAAAATATTCTCGTTTGAACACACACACGCACAAAGACAACAGCGTGTTTCCGTTGCTTTTCCTTCTGTAAGTCTAACGTGCTTCCGTTTTCGTCAGTCAGCTGGTTAGCACGGTCGATGCACATCAAATAAACACAACAAACCCTTTCGACACTGGCAAGCAGCAGCTCAAGGTTCATCACAAGTCGCGCTTTCTTTTCCACGACGCGTTCTCGCAAAGACCCGCAAGCCTGCTCAAACAGCCACACAACAAGCCATCAATCTCTGTAAAACAAATCCATGCGCACGACCGGTTGCTGTGCATGCAAGCCGTTAGACCTTCCCACTTCTGCGCCATCTGTTGGCAAAAACAACACATGCAACCACTCTAAACTTCGCGAATCTCTGTATCACGGAACCAAGTTGCTACACACGACTGCTTATGGTCGCATGCAGTTGCCGTCGGCTGCTCTCACCTGCAATGCGCCTTGCTGCAATACGGGGTCGCTCTCCTTGGTCCCCGGTGGAACGGCGGCGGCCATTTCGTCGGCGCAGTCCAACGCGCACAGCTGCATGCGGCCCTGCATCGACCGGCGATCAACACACAGAAGATAAATAGTGTTATCGTTGGTGTGTTGTCTTGACACCATTATACAGAAACCGTTCCGGTCTCTGTTCAGTACATTCTAACACCCGTATCGGTCCAACTGACGCGGACGCATTCACGGGCCAACTACCCGACAGGCTAATTGCTATTATAGAAATCAAACAACGGAAGCAAAAATGGGCCCTGAAAATATACATAATGATGATGATGATGATGATGATGATGTTCGAACACAGGTAGTACGCTTGGCCGCGACGTCTCACACCGGAGGGTTAAAAAAACACACACACACGAAAAGAACGCCAACAACGCGAAAACATTTGATCTTGCGACCACCACCTTGCCTAAAAAGTGTTTACGTGAATGGGCCGTTGTTTGTGAGTCACTCCGGGCGGCGTCTGATGCTACCGGCAAGCTCTATTGCTGGGTGGCCGCCCCATTTACATGTATGTCCACCCGCGTGAGCCCTGCTCTCCACCGCTCGTCATGGACTATGGCTCCAGTTTGCCCTCTTTGCTCGGAACGAACGGGAAGCTTGGCTCTGAAACCGGTGTCGCTTGTTCACCTGTAGGTTGGTCAGCTCCTGCTGAACCGTCAGGTCCAAGACTGGGCGGGACGCCTCGCACCTTCGCATGCACGCGTTCACTACCTCGCTGTTGGTGAGGCTGGTGCTGCCTATGCACGCTTCGGTGCACGAGTCCGCGGCCTGTTTGACGTGTAGTAGGTACCACGTCGCGTGCATCCAAGGGCGCGAGACAAAATGAGAAGCAGCGGAGAGACAAAAGATTCGCATGCATCCAAGGGCGCGAGACAAGAAATGCAGCGTGGATAGACAAATGATGAGATGACGGTGCCGCTCGTTACGTGGCCAAGGCCAAGAACTGTCCTCCTTCGATCGACATCCCTGTGTGCGACATATGGGAGAAGCTTGTGTTGTCGGGGATGAGGGAATCTTGTGTCGTACTGCTATTGATCTGCCCCAGGTCACGGTATCTCTCACGGGACTCCAAACAAGGACAATCAAGGACGTTCTCAACCCATCACGCCGGAGACGTGCCTCTCAGCCTGACGTGCCTACCCTACGATCGATGCATGAGAGCTGCTGTGCGAGGCCGCCATCGTATGCTCCTCGAGTTAGTTGTTAAGGGGGGTGTTTTCGCTAGCCGAAAATAGAAAAATTCAAACGGCTTGACGATAGAGTCAAAGAGCCGCGGGCTTACTCAGAGGCGGCCTGATCCCTGTGGTTTCCCGGCAACGCAATGTTTGACCTCTTTTTTGCGGCCCATTGACTTAGACTACTGCCTCTGTTGTGGTGTACACAACATCGCAGTTGCATCTTGTACGATCGCAGCTTTTTGAACAGCTCAAAACTCACAGGTACCCTAGTCGAACCCTGCTCATTTCTTCGCTTGTAGGCGTTGTAGCGCCCGTATGTTGGCCAATCGCGACAACCCGTACGTTGTATGTATGTAGATTTACGCGTCGCTGGGCACGGGAGTACATATCAATAGATAAAAATTGTACTGCTGTTTCTGTAATAGCAAGGAAACAACTGCAAATGTCACATGGCGATAAACTCCTGGTTTACCTCACTGCGTTTTTGAACACTCGAAGCACTCTCTCTCTCTTTGGAAGTCCTGTTACTGCTGTGTGGTATGTAGACAAGGCGACGACGAGGTCGGTCAATGACGCTTCGTATATTATCCGACATTCTCACTCTCGTGGAGACCGGCGCGTGCCAGCATATCGTTCTTCACACTGGAATATTGTTTGTAGCTGCCGTGATGTAGTTTTGAAAGTAGGTCGGTAGAGTACAAAGAACAAGAGACTATTGTAACATGCAACATACGCTGTACAGCAGAGGCACCCATGTCGGCACCACCTTTTTGTACTAGTCCACGTTATCCAAAGCAAAGAATGCAGCAAATTAATTGTACACTCACTTTTCGAACAAGCTGCGCGTCGATCTTGTCCAGTTCTGCGACCATCTCTTGATACTTTCTTTGCATCGCCTGCTGGTCGCGCCCTTCCATCTTACCGTCGGTGTCTACTGCCGTACGCTGAATAATGTGGACGTACGACAACGGGGATGGTAGTAGATCTGTGTGGAGATGGATGTGCATCCCTGGCCTCGGGGGCACCGTGAATGAAGGCATGCTTCGCGGGAGGGTACGGTGGGGGCACAACGGCACGCATAGGCGAAGACCTCTGGAGGTCTGCTGTGCTGTGCAGCGCCAAGGGACAGACGTTACAGCAGCGGCCAAGTGGGTCATCGTGTGCTACCACTGCGAAGCGTACAGCGGCGTACTACGCGCAACAGCCCTGCCTCGGTCCTAGCTCGAGCAGTGCACAGGCGAGTCTCTATCATATCCCCGACAACCTCTCTCTTCGTCGCCATCATCCTACTCCGAAGTAGCAGCAAGCAGCAGCAGGAGTATTAGCAGAGGTTTGGGAGCGAGCAGAGCGCTGCGAACATAGGGGGAGGAGCAAGCGCGCACGCCAGCTGGAGTGCTATGGGGAACACAGACTCCAGCCCGTCTACAGCCACAGCTGCTGGTTCCAACGGAGGCGTAACCACCGCGGCGCAGGGTCGGAGAGAAGTGATCAACCGGCCTCGTCCAACTCCGGCTACCCGGACTGCCGCGAGGCCGGCTGCGGGAAGAAGGACTGGGGGCGTGCCGGTGAGAAAGTCTGTGTGTTGTTGCTGTAGGTAACCGGGGCGTGCTGTTAACGCTGTACCCTCTGTGGGTGGAAGAAATTATAGCTTTGAAAGGAGGGGACGCTTGTTCTCTCTGCAACTGGAGGAAGGACCGAGGGAGAGGGATGTGATGGATTTCTGGAATTTTGTGGCACATCTTCACGGCAGGGCGATGATGCATCATCATCGCGCTAATTCTTCGCGATCGGCTGAGCGGGTCTCTCCGCGGTGTCTTCTTTGTCGAGACTGGGGCACTGCTGTTGAGCAGTAGCTGGAGGGGTGGGATGGGCGTTCCTGCAGCGTTTTGTTAAGTGGGATCGATTGAATCTCTCGTACAAAAGCGTAGGCCTTTTCCTCCCATACCGTTGATTGAGGTGTATTATTGGAACTTTTCCACGTTTTCCTCTCCCTCACTGAACGTTGGAGACAGACAACGGAAAACGATAGAGGGTCTCGTCGTGTAGTGTGCAGAAAGTTCCGACCTAGGTCCCCCACGGAGACGATGGGGGTCGGGGAGTCTATCTAACTTGTACCGACCGTGTGTTTCGATGGCGCAACAGAACATTATTTATCCCCGTAAAAATTTACGAAGTACTTCGAGATGGCATGTGTGTATAGTACTTGTAGTAGATACTGACGGCAGTTGTACCATGAGCACGTCAGGAAATGGGTTTTGTAGTAGAACACGTCGGCTTGGCCATGGAGTACGGCAGAGCGGGGCAGTCGAATTCCCGGAGTTTGCTTGACGGGATGTTGTTTGTGGTCAATACGGTAGCGCCCTCTAGACTAGACGCTATAATAGTTTCATGACAAAGCAGTACCAGCGAATCTCATATGCGTGTGATTGGCGTTCTTGTAGAGACGAACGCAGCAGCACTGGGGGTGGCAATGTTGTTCTCCCCTACGAGATCAACTGGCAGCCACGTGTCTGTAACCTGGGAACCAGCGCTTTGGCGGAAACCAATCTTGCGTCTGCCGTTGTGAACCAAACGCAGGCATCTTCAGTGTCGTGCAGCAGAGAGAAGATGGAAGACGGGTTTTACAACCCATTTTGGAAAAGCTCGTGTTAACTATATAGCTGTAGCACTGCTGTGCACGTTGTGCTTTGTTCTCGCATGCACGGATTCCGGCCCATACAGCTGTACTTCATGCCCAAAGCCTTACGTCGTTTGCGGCAATCTGCTTGCAAGAGTGGCGTTGATCTCGTGGTACGATTTTCAGATGGGCAATACGTCAAAAGGCAAAGCCCCCGCTTCTTTCGCACACCCCCACGGAATATACCGTGGTGCAGCCACGTGAGTCCGAATATACCGCTGTCGCCACCATGAACTAAACTTGTGTTATCCTCCCCCATCTCCACACACCGGCCGGCTTTCGGGCCTACACGTGACGATGCGTTTCCTAACCCCCTGCTCGTCCGTCCAGGCGGAACAAAATCCCGGAGCGTATTCCATCCCCGGGGCGGGTTCCCGCACCAATGTTGATTCCATACCGTACACGGTGACGGTACCTAACGGAGTGAGACCGGGGCAGGAATTCCAGGTCATGGCCGGAGGTCTGCCGATGGTGGTGAGTGTGGGCGGGCGGCCGATGTTGACGAGATGAAGTTTTTTTTTTACAGCAGTGTTTTTTGTTGATGGTTGATAACGGTGGTGGCCCTTGGGTGTTTCCTAATTCTTGCTCGTCAAAGTTTTTAGCAGCGAGTTGCCGTGTACGGCACGTGCGTGTGCCCCACTCAACTTTCCGATCTCGACCGGGATAGATACGATACAGTATGTGGTGGAATAGTGACAACGATAACGATAACTTTGACGACGGTGGTGCGTTTGGACAGGTTCGCTGCCCCCCGGACGTGAGAGGAGGGAGTCGAATCATGGTGCTCGTTCCGAGACAGCATCGACAACAGCAGTCCCGAAATGCCCAGGTGGGAATCAAGACTGACTGCTGATGGACGTAGGAAAGCCCCTGTTTTTGCGCACGCAGAGACCCAAGTAAGCAGCATGATCAGCAGCTGCTGCTGCTGCTGCTCTTGAGCTACAGCATAGTTAAGTGAGTTTTGGCACGCTTTTGTGTACTTTTGCCACTGCTCACGCTGCAGCTGCCGGTGTTGCTGTCCATACGGGAGGAGTGTCAAGCGAGAGCGCAGTATCGTCGCCAGAGCCGCAAGCATAGAGGCATGTTGCTGGACAGGCAGAACGGCCGGCGCGCGTTCCCTTGTGGCTACAGTACCCTCTCAGGAAGCATCGCGTACTGGCGTGCTATTTATCGATGTTCCATTGGACCCGATCACCGGAACGTGTAGAGCCTTTTCTTTACAAGGGTAGTGGCTGTGGTACTGTAGCGGTTACGACGACCCAGGGACAGGGTCAAGAGACGAGGCGTACGGTGCCCTAGGAGAATGACGAGAGTTGAGAGAGGGGGCGATAACTTAACTCGATCCGCCTATATACGCTTGAATTTTGTTTGTTTTGTGCGAACCATCATGTCTCTCTCAAGCCGAGGTAGCGCGAATCATGATGCCTCTCTCAAGCCGGGGTACAGAACATGATAAAACGTTAGTAATATGCACCCCCCTACCCTACCCGCTATCTCAGCCCCCCCCCCCCCTCTCCCCCCCCCCGCCTGTTGGTGTTCCTGGGGGCCGCCCCCCCGGGGGTTTCCCCGGGGGGGGGGTTTCCCCTTTTGGTCCCCCGCCCCCCGGGGGGGGGGGCGGGCCCCCCGCACGTCCCCCCCCGGGTGG
>FN649727.1:7839510-7871272 GCA_000310025.1 Ectocarpus siliculosus | reverse complement strand
AGACGGCTTGGTTCTTGCTGATGTGTCTCTTGACGGTTTTGGTGCTACTGCGGCGGCGGCATCTGTTGTTTGCAGTCCCCGTGCTTTTTTCTTTTCGCAAACGCGTGTGGCTGCTGCTCCTTGCTGCAGCCTTGCTTGCTCAACGCCGTGAGAACCCCGTGCACTATCGGAGTGTCTCAGGTACAAGTGCCTGCGGAAGTTGCTGTTGCTTGCATTACAGTACATCCCATGTACAAAAACCTGTTCATATGCAACAGTCGTTTCCTCGCATATGCGTGATGTCGTCGTCCTTGTTTTCGAGATGCATGAACGTCTGTCTACTTGTACCCACGGGTGGTCCTTGTCGACTCTTCCGGCCTTCTCTCTTGTGTCTTTTACATGGTCGCTTGATTTCTCGATGATTCCATCGGTCCCCCCTCGTGCGTGCGTGTTTGTGTGTGTGTGTGTGTAAATGTTTTCTCCGCACAACAGGGCAACGATGGCAACATTCGAAGGTTTACCATCAACGGGTTGCCCGACTTGGATTCGGGCCTGTTCCCCAAGTGAGTCGCTCGTGGTCGTGACAGCGTGACACCAAACGCCCCCTTGCATACATACGGAACATGCCCCATATTTACGTACGTGGCGCCTGCCTGCAAGTAGTTTGCTTTAATCCTCCCTCTCTCCCGTCCACGGCATACGCTGCCGCCGCTGACAAGGGCGGCAGTAGCAGCTACGGCGTTGTTGCGCGGCTGCTTTCGCCCAAAGTGTTTGTTGTTGTCGCTACATACATTGCGACCAAACTTTGTTTACGGGTATCCCCTCGCCGCGATGGGCTAGGGAAACCATTTTTGAGCCACCTTCGGCAAAGTAGGAAGAAACGATTCATCATATCATCGGTGATCGGTCCTGTGGGAACAAGGCTCCGTCCTCTCGTGGACCCGCGGTCGATGGTCTAACAGCTAAGATGCCGGAAGAGTCGGAGAGATGGAACCCCCCCTAGACCGACTCTCGAGCTCGATTGCTCCGCAACCAAGATTGTCTGTACCGTACCGTATACCGTACCGTGGTATTCCGTAAGAGGCGGAGAGAGAGAGAGAGATGGCAAGCCCCGTAGACCGACTTTCGAAGCTCGATTGCTCCGCAACCAAGTGAACGAGCCCGATGCGTCCACTAAAAGCCCTCGACGAGATGGATGTCTCCAAAATCACCATTCTTGGTGAAACCACCATTCTTGGTGCTTGCACAGGCTTGGTCATGGAGCAATCGAGCTTTCAAAATCGACCAAAAGGGGGGGGTGCCATCGCTCGGCTTCTTGATGCATGCAAGACACGAGTACGCCCCCGCTTTCCCCTCGGTGCTGAACGCTCTTGCGCGCCTGCTCGCCGCTGCCGCTTCTCCGTCGTCTTTCGCTCGACCTCGCCGTACCGCAGGTCTCACACGTGCTTTAACCGCATAGACTTGCCCATGTACTCCAACAAGAAGGAGCTGGAGGAGTACCTGACCATGGCCATCAACATGGAGTGCACAGGCTTCGGCATCGAGTAACAGCCTTGGCTTGCCTGGGCTTTGGGTGGGTGTCGAAGCGTTGAGTCGCGCGCGCGACGACGGTGTGTTTCATGCATGTGCGATGGCATGGCGTTGGCTTTCAACAAGATGGAGCTCTGTCGCTTTGGGGAGAAAAGGCACGGTTGTTGGGGTCGGGGTGGGGGGTCCGGGGATTCGGGTTCTTCAAGGATGGGGGGGGGGGGCGTGCCGAGAAAAAGCGCGAAAAGGGCAGGGACATGCATACTGGCACCCTTGTTCTACCCCACGCCTAGTTAAAGCCTGTTCTCGTTTGGAAACCCCTCGAAGGACTGCCGGGGGCTCCGTCATATCGCAACGCAAAAAGAAGGGTGTGTGAGCATGTTGACCGTGGGGCAGGACACGCTAGAAGGGTTAAGGAGGACAGGAGCGGCGCTGTTCATTTTCTACTTGACGGCGAGGCCGGTTCGGTTGAGCAACCCCCCCCCCCCCAATGAGAATGCGGTGGCCTCGTTGCCTCGCCGTGATTGGTTGGCCACGGCGCACGCAACGCGGACATGCACCAATAGCCGGGCCGATAGGCTGTCTGTGTCATCCCGTTTGTGTTGCACTCCTTTTTTTTTATTGTTTCTTTTGTCGGCGACGCGCCCCATTTTGTTTCGTGGCGGGCTAGGGGCGCCCTGCTGTGGTAGGACGGCGTCTTTTGATGGGGGAGCTCGCTCGTGTCTTGAACGCGTACGAGCTGAGCTAGGTTAGAGAAAAAAGTGAGTTTGAGTCGCTTCAACGGGTGCTGACTTTTTAGCTGTGGCCGGCTCACCCATGTGAGAGTTTCTTTTTTCCCGCGCACGTCAGACACCTGTGTCATACCGCCTCGCTTTGTAAACATTTCACCTCTCGGTTCGGTAGCCCGGTAGAGCGCGCAGTTCAGGACATGTTGTGTGCCGATATTTTAATCACAACTCGATACACCGTCCATGTCCAGATGGTCGTCGTTGAGAGGGACCGCCGCTTTTTGTGTGCCGTACGAGCTTGTTTGTCCATGAAGCATGTATATGCGGGAGGCACGACAGCCGTTTCGTTATTTTTTCATTCGTTGCGTGTCTTTTTGACAGTTTCTCGTCCTTGTATAAGCTTGCTTTTTTGGTCTCTGTACCACACACCTCGCAACCCCGCCGCGTGTTTGTGTTGTGGATTGGACACCGACTGACTTTGCAAGTGTTTTGCGGTAGACGTCGACCTTATTTTTCGTCTCAGGGTGAGAATTTGGTTTTGATGATGTTTTTCTTGGTCTTCGCGTCGGGATTTTGTCTTGTTTTGTTGTAGGGGAGCGGAAGAAGTCCGCATTGGCGGCTGGCTGTACGCGAACCAAGCAGTATTTTCTTTTGTATGCATAATACCTGTGTACAGACAACTTCAGGCTGGCTCTCGGGCAGGCATAGGTAGGTGTGCGCGTGAGGTGGTTGAGTTTGCATTCTTCTTGCGATTAATTGATAAGGACGGACGGGGAACTAGACTTCTGCTGTGGCTTTTATCTCGTGACTGACTCATGTGGTTTGTCCGCGCTAATGTACCGCGGGGATTCCCATTTGCGGCCACTTGCACATACAGCATACGTACAGGCTGCAGCTGCTCTTGCATACGATGCAGTTTAATGATGTGTATAATAGCCAAGCGCCTCCGATCTTCTCTGTGCGGGGTAGTTAATTGTAATGTTCCGATACCTTGCGAAACGTTTTTCTTGTGTGCTTGATTGACAGTAAACCAGAGGGGGCAGCCGCCAGGCCCATACTCGTGACACGGCGTTGGCTAGCCAAAAGCGTCAATAATGACAAGCACTTACCACCATCATCACATGTTTCGGGTGACATGCTGCGTGTCTCAAAATCCTCCGAGACGCTCTGTACGCCTGCCTGCCGCAGAGGAGGCTGTGTGCAAGCAATCGGACTTGCCTTGTGGATAACGCCCCACCCACACTTACTTGTTGTGGAGCAAAGGGAGAGAACGCCACACGCACGCACATCGAATGACGAACGAACATGAGACCGCGAAAAGTGCACATGCCAGCATCAGTTGTCTGTAGAAGGGAGAGCCCGGGTGGCACAAGTGCCCGGCGGCACAAAGCCCTCCTATGTAGAGTGTATCAACACCAGAACAGCCACAACAGCAGTCATGTGACACTGCGGACCATGGCCAAACTTGTGCAATAATAGTTGCGCCGCATCTAGTATCTTCGTCGTGTACGCGTCTCATCGCGATCGTTGGGTGGTCGCTCGAGGCAGTACTACTGCTGTGGTGACCGTAAACTCTCGAAACTATATACCTGTAGCATGCATGTACACAAAACGATCAAACGTGCAGCGCCGCAGTATCGGGGGGAGTTAGGTCGTTATGCCCGCAGCAGCAGCCGCAGCAGTAGTTCGTGTCGAACTTGTCGAAAAAGGCAGAGAAAACCGGACTTTTCTCGATGAGGAAAAAATGTCGCCCCATGAAGAGGAGGATCCACGAGCACATTGACAGAGGTTTGATATTGATGCGCCTTTGATGTCGCTCTACATACGTAAGATAATGACTCTCCCGTGTGGGGGGGGGTGAAGACCTTGTTCGCTTTCTGTGATTGGATGGTCTCGTGGCCGCGCTTCGTTTTGATTGGGCCCACAAGCCAGAAATCCGCAATGGCGTGCGAGGAAGGATACGGCAGGCATCAAATTTAGTCCGCCATCGCCATGCACGCTTCGCACCTTTTTAGGGGACCGGGATCTACACCTTCGACGAGTTTATGGACAACAAGCGACGCTGCTGCTGTTTGTGGTAGATCTACTCTGTCGTGGCGACGCGCACACCCCGTTCGTGTCTAGCGCAGCTGTACGGCGGATCAGCTGAAACTAAGAACGCCATCGTCACCACCAATGGAAGGACAGGACCCACAGAAGGAGGACGTCACTGGCGAAAAAAGAAACGGGGCCGAAGAAGCGGCGGGGGCTAGAGACAGTGTCACCACATCACCACCAGGTTTTATAGGGAAGAAGTTGTCACGGCAAACGGTTTGAGAGGCTGCCCATGCTGAACAGAAGAGGCGTCGTGTAGACTTGTATGTGCCGCAACAAATAACCATGTATACATTATTAGTAGTGGTCCAAAACGCACATCACAGAGCAACGGTATACATCAGTATACTATTGTAGACATGCTCGACAAAGTACTGCACACTACAGTATTAAGCTAGGCTTCAACTACGTGTTCACATGTCGTTCAGTTCGCTGTTCGCATCCAATCATTGACAACGGGACAGCTTGCACACATAGACTACATGTGCGTTTTGCCCGAGAGGATATTCGAGGGAAATGCATGCACGTACTGTAGGCCACCTTGTCAGAGGTATTATTCCCGTGCACACAGCGGTAGACTACATATAGGAGCAGGTACGATAATCTCTTCTTCTTGAACTGCCTTCCTTTGACGTCCCCGTCATCCCTCACGCGTCAGACGTGGTGAACAGCCGAGAGGAGAAGGACGATATTATTCCCGGAAACGTTCCTCTCCGGCCACCAGACGGCACCACCACTGCTTTCCACTCACCGCCGTGCGCTGTTTCGCCCGCTGCCTCTTCGGCCTGGGGAGAGGACAGCGATGATGAATTGATAAGACGTTCACCAGCGCAGTCGCCGCTACCGTTCGGTGGCACCGATCATCATGATGATGCTGCCGGGAACACTACGATAAACCCTGCATCAGCTTCTTGGGCGAACGACAGCAGCAGCAGTGATGGCCAAAGCAGAACAACAGCAACCAGGCTTCCGAGCGGAACGTTTCATTCGTACCAGCGTGTGGCGGCTTCGCGAGGGCCCGGCGTGTCTACGGCGTGGGGAGATGATAGCGACGACAACGACGACGGCAGAAGAAATAATCATAGAGATCATGACATCGAACGTCGTTCAGTCACCCTCTCCGCTTCTTCTGGCCTCCTCATGGCTGCGGTGGCCATCGACGACGAGGAAGAAGCGCCAGCAGTGCGGCGGCGGGAGGAACACGCCGACACGGTGTGGGGAAGCGACGACGACGGCGAACACGTTTACGACTATCGTCCGTCCAGGCTCTCGCAGCCGTTCGGGGTGGGAGCAGCGGCGGCAGCAGCGGCGGCTGGAGTGGCGCCGGCCGGCGCAGACATGGCACCGGCATCGCACGCGACCACGTCATGGGGATGCGACGGGGAAGACGACGATAGTAGTGTTGGGGAACAATCCTCTCCGTTTTCGCAGTCGTTCAGAACGGGAGGAGGAGGCGCGCTTGCGACGGCGGCAGCCGGCGGTGTGAACCCGCAACAGCCGCCGTCCCCTGCGCGGTATTACCATCATCGACACGATAGCGATGAGGTCGTGGTCGCACCTTTGTGGATGCCCCACGCAGAAGGCCAATCAGGGCCGGGCGAACCCGATGATCTGTGGGCAGACGAAGGCGATGGAAGGAGCGGCGACACGAGCCGTCCCCGCGGGAACGGCAACAATCCGAACGGCGTTGTAGCCTGGGGATTTGGAGGCCCCGGGCTGAGCGCAGCGCTCCCGGCGTTGGACGATGTAGACCTCACGGCCGATAACGAAAACAACTCGTCGGAGGCCGCAGACCTTGCCGCGACAGTTACGGCGGGAAGAATTTCAACGCCGTTGACGATGACCCCGTCGCCTTGGTTCAATGCGTCGGGGCGGGACTTTGCGCGACAATCCTCGGCGGGCGGCAACGACGATGGCAAAGACCGCTGCAACCCGCACGACTTGCGGTCGACATCAACGCCGCCGCTCGTGGGCGGCGGCGCGTGGTTCGGCCGTTGGTTCACGCCCAACGTTCCGCGACGCTGGCGGCCTCCCGGCGCGGCGGAAAGCTCCCCGATGCACGAGGCGCGAGCAGCAAAGTATGACTTCGCCAGCAAGCCCCAGAAGCCAGTAGTGCCACCCGTACGAGATCACCGTCGGTCCTGGCTGCAGCGACCGTCCGCGTTCGTGGCACGGCTTCGAAGAAGGGCGGTGAGGGAGTTGGGGCCTCCAAGGATGCCGGGCGGCGGCCTCGGCGCGAAGCAAGACGACAGCGGCTCGGGGGTGCGGGCGTGGGGGTGGTGGGATAACTTCAGGAACGCGCCCGGGCTGATTGGTCGCCTGGCGGTCTGCATCCTGGCCGTGTGCGCGCTCTGGTCCACCAGCCTGAGCGTTGTAGGTGAGGATCTCGCTTTCTTCTTGGCGCTGCGACGTACGGACGGTGTAGCCGTCGTCTGCTCCTCGCAGCAAAGCAGCAAATTGCTTGATGGGGTGGAAGATGAGTCCGGCTACGACACCCTCGGATGGGTTCGTAGGGTAAAATAATCCTGTATGTGAAGTGGTTAATTTTCCGCTCTACAAAACTATCGTGCCACTCTCTTGCCTTCCCGACGGTGTGACCGTTCTACAAGAAAAAAAACTTGCCAATGCATGCTCCAAGACTCACTTCTTTTGTCTCTCCATCCTCTGCGTCAACGCCAGTGGACGTCACGGGTTACGTCATCCCGTCCCCGAGTTTGACGGACGTCATCACCGCGGTGCTCCACGCGTACTACATCGTGCAGGAGCAGCGAGAAGCGAACCAGGAGTGCGTTGCCCGCCAGAGTGTCTACTGCGACCTGGACATATCGAATTTCGAGGTCTTGGCCAGAGACGCGAGCGTTGCGTCGTTAGCCTCGACCGCCGCGACTTTCGAGGTTAGACGGCGATCGATGTGGTTGAGGGTTGCATGTGGGTGGTGACCATGTTTCCTTGTAGTGAGAGAATTCCACAAACAAATCGGGTTGGTTTTGAGCATCCTCTCCGAGAGTTTTTTCATGTTTGAAAACAAAACGTTCGGCGCAAAAACCCTACATGGCTTCTTTTTCTCACCCATCGCCGGTGATCACATCTTGTCGTCCTCGTCGTCCTCGTCCCTGGTACCCCCTCTCCTCAGCAAGCCGAGTCGTGGACGGATTCCTGCGAGGCGTCCGTGCGAGAGGTGGAGGTGTCCATCAAGACCTGGCTAGCACAGGGGATCGGCCACGGCCTGCTGTACTCGAACACGACCAACTCAACAACAACCAGCAATGCCAGCAGCAGCAGCAGCAGCAGCAGCAGCAGCAGCAGCAGCGGTAGGGGTAGCGGCTGCAGCTCCACCGACCGCGCGCTCGTGGCCGACTTCCTCGGGGACATCTCCCCCGGCCGTGACGAACTCGCCTCGGCCACCTCGGGCTTCGCCCTGATCTCCGCCGAGACGGTCACCACGCTCTCCTCCTACGCGGTCGAGCGCTCTGCGTACGACGCCGCCTTCGTCGCCAACGCCTCCTCCGAGATCGCCGTGGACGCGGTGGCCCTGCTGGAGAACGTCACCCTCGAGATCCCGGAGTCCATCTCCGAGTCCCTCGAGGACATCTCGGCCCTCGGGGATGCTCTTGTGTCTTGCGTGTCGCTGCGAGGCGAAGACGACGACGGCGGGGCGGCGGCGGCGGCGCCCTGTCCCGTCGAGAGCGCCCGCGAGCTTGCGGACGCGGCGAGGGAGGAGCTGGACTACCAGCTGGAAGTCGCGCGGGCGGCGTTCCAGGAGTACGCGGACACGTACGAGGCGTACAAGGCCAGCGCCGAGGAGTCGTACGACAACTGGATAGCCTTCTACTCCGGCGTGGTGCTTCTCCTGGACGACCACAGGGTCGACATCACAGGCTCCGGGCCTTGGTCCGTCCTCACCGTGTCGGACTTCACGATCCCGCCCGTCGAGGTCCCCTCGGCGAGCGGGGTCCTCTCCGACTTCGGCGACGCCCTAACCTCCTCCGAGATCTGGGAGACCGTCAGCGGAGCCTACGGCAACTACTCCGACGGCGTCTCCTCCAGGAGCGGCCAGATTACCGCCGACGTCGAGGCCCTGAGGGAAGAGTGGCGCGCCCTGACGAATGCAGCCCTCGCCAACATCTCCGTGAGCCCCCTCGCCCTCGAAGACTACAACCCCCCGCTATACGGCAATTCCTCGACGCAGACCGACTCGAGCGCCCTCCTGGACTCGGCCGGTTCGGAGTTTCAAGCTGAGGCGGACGGGTACTCGTCGAGATCGCTGGCCCTTCTCGAAGGGCTCGGGCCCGCGGGCCCGAATCTCTCGTTCCCGGCCTCCCCGTCGCTGAACTCCACCCTCCTGGTCGGCGGCGCCTCCACCGTCCTCCCCTCGCCGGTCGACTACACATTCGCCGCCTTCACCGCCACCGACGTAAGCTTCGACAGCTGGGTGGTCTCGCTCGGCAACATCGCGCTCCTGCTCCTCGCCGCCGACTACATCTTCCGGACCGCGTCTAGCCTGCGCCTGTTCGTCCGGTTCTGGAGCCGCGGCGGGCTCGGCCTGCCCGACGCCGACGTCCGCGTGGACAAGGCCGCCGCGAGCGCCGGCGGGGCGGCCGCCGGCCTCCGCAGGGGCGTGGTGCGGGTGCTGATCCACCCGGCCACCACCGTCCTCTTCTCCGCCGTGGTGCTGTCGCTCGTGCTGTACAACCTGGCCTCGGTCTACGGCCCGCTGTTCGCTGACTACAGGGCGGGCTGCGTGGAAAAGTCCCAGAACGGGAGCTTCTTCGGCCAAAACGTGTACTCCGTAGCCTACAACTACGCGGCCGAGGAGGGCAACCGGGACCAGTGGACTTATCAGGTTTGGTAAAACGTGTGTGGTGTGTGTAGAGATACCAAAGGGGTATTAGCTCATTGGCGCGAGGTGCGGCACGCAGCGGGTATGGGCGGAGGAGGCAGAGACACCAACAAGCCCGTGTTCGAAGGAGCAAAAGGCTCCTTTCCCCCTCCGCCGTTCCGTTGTAACAGCAGCAGGAAGGACAAAAAAAGTTGTCAGCACCTTGTTGTGAAAAGAAGGCACTTCGTGGATAATCGATGCCGTTTGTTCCAAATCGTTCCGCGCCGCCTCTATTTGCTCCCGCGTGGGGGATGGCATACAAAATGTAACTTCTTGCGAGCAGGAGGACCACACCAGCCGCCGAGGGGCGCTGTGCGTCGAGCTCACCGCCGACGTGCGACAGTACCTCGCCGAGACAGACGCCCAGCTGAGGAGCATGTACGGGGCGCACTACGAGGACGTGACGGCGGCCGCTACCCTCGCCTCCTGCATCGACACCGCGGGAATGGACGCGCTGTACGCGGGGGCTTGTTGCGGCTACGACGGGTAAGGGCTTGTGGTGGCTGGCGGATAATGGCTTCGAGAAGAATAAGGAAATAGAAGACTTGTCGTTGCATGACCACGAGATGAAGGTTTAACCCCGCTTGTTGCTTTGGTTGTCTAGAACTGCAGAATATTTGGTTTGTTCCCGAACGAAACGCTACGAACGCAACGCTACGAACGCAACTCTACTATTTCTGGAAGGATTATAATTGCTTGTTGTGAGCGACGCCCAGTGGTTCTGTCTGGAGGGAGAACAAAGAGTACGCCATCCGACGCACAACTACGATGTTATCGCATGCTTCGAGAGGAAAGAGAGGGGTGCGCACGAAGCACCTGCTGACTATACAACGATTGTTGCGGTGGTACATCGGATGAGAGCGTTTCCGTTGTATCACTGGTGGCCAGAGGGGCAGGTTGGGCACGAACTGCAACCTGGGGGGGGGGAGGTTGGGAAGCCGAGTTCGACCTCGAACCCATTTTTTCGTCAGGCTTGCAGCCCGCCGTGTTGATTGCAATAACGCCACTATCCAAGATGCGGGATACCTTGCACGCTTTTGGGCTGCAACCTCCCTACAACCCCCCCCCCCGAGGTTGTAGTTGGTGCCCCACCCAACCTACGCACAACCTGCCTCTGGCCACCCGTGATATGGTTGACAGAAAAACCGAAACTTGCGAAAAATATATATACCCAACGCAAGGATTGAGCTGAAAACGTGTTTTGTGATGATTCTTCTGCGGGGCCGACCAACCGGATCCCTGACGACGCCGAGCGAAGAGAGTTCTAGTAGCAGCAACCCCCTTTCCACAAACCGGTGAAAGTCGACAAGCACACACACACACAACCACGGACGGCTTCGAGAAAAATCTCCCCCTCGCGCACATCGGAGAGACCACTCTTCACATGTGCTGAATCCCCCTACTTGCGGTGGTTTGACCCTTGCCCAGGTACAGCAACGACACATGCTCGTCAGCGACGGCAAACTCGAACCTCCTCCAGTGCCCGCTAAACTATGCCTCCGGCGTCGGCCAGGCGTTTGTTCCTCTGGAAGTCCTGCTGTCCGACCCAGCGTGTTCGGCTGAAACTTTGGAAACGGCAAACTGGAAAGTCGAGGTCTGTCTGTAGTGATAAATGATGTGTTCTTGCTGTTTGGCTTGTTGTGTGCCGTCTCTGGGATGACACGCCAGAGCACCCTTTTCTGCTTTAAGCAGATTTTGTCCGTCTTGCGCTCCTCGTAACATTGCATACGTCGACTCCCTCTCCTCTTTCCCGCCGGTGCAACCCCCCCCCTCGTGCGCCCGAAATAACAACGACATCGCCCACCACCCTCGCCATCATCATCACAACGGATCGAAAAAAGGATGGCATTGCTCTAGACTGTGACACCATCCCGACCTGCCGGATGACGTGTGTGGGGCCCAACGAGGAGCTCCTCCAGGCCGTGACGATTCACGCCGGGTGCATGGTGGAGTGGTTCTTCCACGCTGGCACCGTCCGGGTAGCCGCCACCCTGCTCATGTTCTTGTTCCTGAACGTTTCCCGAATTGTCCTCGTGGGAGGAGTCGTCAAGCTTAACTGGAGGTGAGCACCGCATGTCCTTGTGCTAAATAGCGAACGTTGTCAAGTGTACTGACACCGACGAGCAGTGGAGCATGCGTGGGGGCACCACAGAAGGCACCCTTTTGCCTAACTACATCCCTTCTCCAGTCGGTGACGGTAAATTTGTCGCGTGGGAATCAAGTAATTGGAGTCACTGTACCAATCCCATCTTGTTGGTTGTCACCTGCTCCGTATTTTCGATCTATGCCTATAGCGCGTTCGCACGCAGTACCGTCCTCCAGGACGCGTCGTCACTATCCGAAACCTCGAGATAGAACGAACCGTTTTCCATCCCCCAATTTCATGTGACCGCCCCAAGTTTACTTGATTTCAAACAAACTGGACGGAAGATCCCACCTGCCTTCGCGCACGTACCCCTTTTTCCCTTATGCAAATATTCGTCCTTGTCCTGCTTGGTCCTGTGTTTGTTTGCCGTCAATAACGGCCCCAACCCCCCGTCACGCCCACCCCGTACCGGAACCAGTCGGCTGCACCCCGGGGTCTTCACGTACAAGGGCACCTGCACCAGAGCCGGCGAGCTTATCGTCAAGAATCCCGAGAAAAAAGCGGCCAGGAGTCGAGACAACGTCGCGGCCACCGCCGCCGCCGCCGCTGCCGCCGCTGCTGCCGGCAAGGCAACCCTCCCGAGCAGCGGCAAGAGCCCCTTGGCTCGAGCGAAGTCGAGAATAGCCGCACGGGCAAAAAGAAACGGCCCTTCACTATCTCGTGGCAGCAGGGGCGGCGGCAGTTCAAAGGGAGGAGGCAGCGGTGTCGGGGGTTCTGCGTCCGAAGACACTGCGGGTGCCCCGCAACAAAAGAGAGAAGGGTTAGGGAGGAGCAAAGGAAAGGGGGAGCGTGGGGAACGAGCCGCCGCTGACGCTGACGCCGCTACGGTTTCTCCACCCGATGCGCCAAGAGAGCAGCCCATGACGTTCAAGCAAGTCATATCCGGCGCAATTGAGGAAGGGCTAAGAGACTACGAGAACGGCGCCCGGTGGCGGATACTGTTCGGGATTCTGCTGAACGTCCCTTGGATGCTCGTGCTGTGGTTCGGGAGGGGGAGCAACACGGCCTACGTGGCAGAGTAGCAGGCTCGACAAAGAAAGCAGCAGCTAAGCAAGGCGATAGCCGCGAGATTTGATGCCACCGTTCTCGCCGAACGCTGCTTTCCCTCGGACTCGTTTCGCTCTATTCAGAGGAGGCTGTCTGCGATGCTTCCATTCAGGCACGGTCCGGATCGCAACCACGCAGGGCGAGGTTTTTCTCTGGACAAAGGTTTCTGAGAGAGGGCGGCTCTCGTTGGTATTATGTGGACCACACCCTAAATTCAAACACCGTACTTTCTACGGCTGCGTTTGCCTACAGAGAAAAGTGCACCACGGTGGTCTGTGCCATCGACTGTAGGTACGAGCAAGGGCAGGGAGGAGAGCGATTAGGGGGGAGGGAGCTCTACCCACCGCATTATCTCCAGTTGGACGGTAACGCTGGCTGCGCCCAACCCCCCAACATAACCCGTGCAACATCAACCACAATATTGCTTCGCGCTGAGATACGAGAAAAAAATTGTCACAATCCGTCTCACAATTCGACGTAGGGAACCCGCACGGTCCATACCCCAGCCCGCCATCAATAACGACAAAAAAACACGAGCAAGACTCCTGCGTAGTCACAGACATTGTCACGGGGCGGGGCAACCACGAGGTTTGTACGACTTACAATTTTCCGAGCCTCGTTAAACGCGCTCTGGAATGGTGCAGGAAAGAGAAGGAGGTTGATTCTCCGCGCTTCATATATTACTGCGAACGACGGGCCGGAGTGGGCCACGACAGGGGGACAAGAGGTTCCCATTCTGTCCCAACGGAACGGCACGGCCATGCCCCCCGCCCCTCCCCCCTCACATTACACATCCACCGCCTCCTCACCAAGAACAAAATCACACCCTATTCATCACAGACCCCTGAGCACGCTGTCTCTCGGGTTAGTCGGGTCGACTTCCGAGAAGTGGGGGGCCTGCATAGAGACCACCCCCCCCTCCTCCTCCGTGTCCGGAACCAGTTCCGGGAACGACGCGCGGATCTCCGCCTTGACCCCCTCGAAGAGCCTGCGGTTACCCTCGGCGGTGAAGTGGACACCGTCGTGGAGGTACTCGTCCGCGGCGTCCTCGGCCCCCGAGCCCATGAGTCTGTACGCGTCCACCACCTTGGCGCCGATCTCCTTGCCCACCTGAATTTTTTGGTGGGGTCGGCGGCGGCGGTGTGCGTGTGTGTGTACGCTCATGAGAGCCCACAACTCTTTTGACTCTTCCGTGGTACCTCTTTGTTTCCCTTCTATTCTTTGCGTGTGTGGGGGGGTACTCACGATTTGCACTATTCGGAGCATTTTTGTGGGGAAGGGGAATCTGTGGTGGTGTTCTGTTGTGTTTGTTGGCGAGTTAGGTGTTGAAGTCATGGTGGCTCATGGGTTGTCGCTCTACGGTTGGTCTCGCTCGTTCCAGTCACAACACAAGGGGAATACAGAGCCCGTTTGCATCTCCCAGCGTCTGAGGTGCGTCAGAATAAAACAACGCACACCAGACACACACTCACACAAACGAGGACGTGAACGTCTTAAGGCTCACCATGCTTAGGACAAGCAAATACATACACAGGGCTGAAGCCGAATAGTGCGGTCGATTCGTACTAAAAGAGAGACAAGCATACACACCTCTGCGCACGCCACAGCGTAGGACATGGTGGCCTCCTGCTTGCGGTCCATGTCTCTCGCCTGAAACTGCCTGTGCTCCATCCACTTCCTCTGCGACAACCAAGCAGCGGCAGGACGACCCAAACACGCAAACAGGCACGTTTCCGAAACAGAAGGCACGTTATCGCCTGGTCGTCGAATAAACATGGGCCAGGAGGCGAGGTGCGCCACCCCAACCACTCGAAGAGGGCAAAACATGCAAACATGGTTACAAGGTGAAGCAGAACCGATATGGTGTAGTTGGGAGCACGCAACCCCCGCACGAAGAAAATCACTCGGCCGTGGACAGCTCAGCACAGCTGCTGAATAGAATGCTCACAACCAACAGCAGCACATATCCGATAGCAGCGGCAACAACAACTTCGAGACAGCAAGACACAAAACAGGGGGCGTAGGGAAGTAGTTGTGGCTCGCGTGTGGGATTTCCCCTACCGCCGTGGGCGAGCGTCTTGCGAGATTTCCTGCGGCGACGTTGTTCGTGAAGGGGACATTCAAAACGCACGCTACATGTAGACCCTACAGGGATGGAGGGCGATTAGACCTGTTGCGGCCATTTCCCGCGCGTGGTTGGAGCCTTTAGCGCTTATACTTCTTAGCCGTGTTGGGCTAATGACCACCGGACTCGGGTCTGTCTTTCTGATCGGTTCGGCGTCGTGCGGAGAGGTACCGCTGAACTGCTGTAGAGGCCAGAACACTTGCACTGTGAAGATATCAACAGCAACAGAAACATCAGTAACAATCCCCAGCGACCAAAACAAACAAACACCAAACGACAGCGACAACAGCACAGCAACAACAACGCCAACAGAACAACAACCGCCGCCACCTCCACCACCACCACTACCAACGACAACAACGACACAGGGACAACGATGATTGCACCTCGTGGATGGGAGGGGGCGTGATGAGCATCAGCCTTGCTTCTTTGTGTACCGTGCGGACGTGTGCCGCCATGAGCTTAAGGTTTTCCTTGTATTCCTGAAGGGGTACTGTTGCACGGGGTGCGCGGAAAGGGAACAAAAAGGGGCCACGCAGGAGACATGTGGGGATCATGCAGGGATCAGAGAACCACCTTCTTCGTCAACAGCTTTGCTCTTGAACGGGATTCACTTTCTGGTGACACGCCCGCTCCTCGCAGGTTTGTTCTTCGTGGTACTGACTTCAAACACGACCCCAACGTACAAGACCACAGGTGACGATAGGAGATCGCCAAGTACAAGGCGAACCCTGAATCAAAACGTTCTTGGCCGGAGAGGGAGCGCGTCCGGCGCTGAAAGTGTCCCTGGTGAAAGTGAGCGTCGGTGTGGGCATGCCGTAGTGAGTGGTCGCCACGCTTGTTCATCCTGTGGTGGCAATGAAGGCCGCTCGCTCCAACACGCGAACGCGCCTGCACGACACACATACACACGCACCATACTGAGCGTTGCCGGGGAGGACGCAGTCGTTGGCGCCGAGGAAGATGGTGACGAGCTTGACCGGGGTGTTGCCGCCGGGCACGAAGAGCCGGTCCATGAGCGGCATGAGCCACCGAGTGTTGTAGCCGCTGAAGCCGCGGTTGACCACGTCGAACCGGCGCTCCCACCAGTGCGCCAGCAGCGACAACCAACCCAACCTCTCGGCATCAAACCTTTCGTTGCGAGGTTGCGTGTTTGTTGTTCGACAATGCACGACTAAGTAAGAAGGAAAATGTGCGCACGTGTGTTCCCCCCCACCCGTTCACCTTGCTTCTATTACTCTTCACAGCAGCTCTTTAATACTCACAAGTGGGGAACATGCCGACATGAAGGCCTTAAGCATGCGCAGAACCCACCGATAGTTGTTGAAACCACACGACTTCGAAAGACGAATCGCAGCTTTTTCTGTCGAACCAAACTTACCAACGGCTTCCATCCTGCAAGCAAGGGTTACAGGCAGCCAGCGACAGCAATTCGTACATAGATACGATGGCCTCGCGCCTTGGGGCACTTGAAACAGGTATCAAAGCAAATCTCTAAACTCAGCTCTCCATCATATAAGGCCTCACCCGAATTGTGTCAGGCTGTCCCCGAAGCAAATCACCTTTGGCCGAACAGCCTCGCGTTGCTGCTGCAAGGTTGGGGGGTGGGCGGGATAGAGATTGGGCACACAAAGTGAGACTACAGTCTTGCTGTAAAACACGGCAGATACAAAACCTTTCGCCGAACGTGTACAGACAACGCCAGTCAGAGACTATCGCAGTCGATGGTTGTTTTTGTCAGCCACACCCCGAATGAACCCAGTACTCTATGTTGTAGCTGCAGAATGTTGACGTCGGGCCACGGAGTTGTGGAAAAGGAAGATTGTGTCATCAAGACGTGCGCGATTTACTCCTGTCCACGAAAGAAAAAGAAATGTACAGCGAAATTCTACATGCATGAACGATGGGTGCCACAGCAATATTGAACACTACTTTCCCTTCCAACAAACAGCGACAGAGGCATAGACTAGTTACGGGTCTAGCCTACTTCCAGCTACAGCAGCAGTATTGCTCGCCTTCTTCACTCCCTTGGACGCGGTGTATTTGCTTCGCAATACGGCTGACAGTGCCATGCCGAAGGCGGTGCCGAAAAGTAGCCCCATGGCGACATGTTTCCCGCCGGGCGATAGCTTCGCCATTGCTTGTGTGCGCCTTCTGCTCCCCTTGTCTGCGTCTGTGTCTCCCTACCTTGTCCCTGCTCCCTGCTCCTGCCTTAATCGAGGTTTCCAAAACATCTCGCATCTGCCGTCACCCGTCACCCCTTCCACTCCAAGTTTCCAAGTTTGGAACCTCAGCAAGCGGAAATTTGTTCCTTTTCGGGATGGGTGCGGCGCAAATTTCAGGAAGGTTCGATGTTCGCGGCGCGTAGCACATGTCATAACATGTTGGAGGTGGCGTGTTTTGCGCCCGATGGAGACGCGGTTGTCGTGCGGCGGGCGTGCAAAGTTAGCGAGCCGAGATTTGTATTAGTCAGAGCCAACCACCGCAAGAACGGCTGAGGTAAAGAGAAAGAACGGGCGATTTTTTGTCAACGCCCACGGCGCCTTTTGATACGGGCAGTACAGTGATGAACGACACTGGCGCTGCGATGGCGGAGCACAGGAGGGATGCCCAGTGGGGCGTCACTGACTTCATAGGAAAATTCCACCTAAGCAGAATGACAACACCGAATACGATCCCGGGTACAGCGACAAGGGTCGAGCAGGAGCGCAACACTTTCCTCGAAAAGCGGGCCAGCTCGCTGCAGAAGACCCTCGACAACATCGAAGCCCGGCGACGTCTCAGGGTGAGAGGCAGAACACGAAAGGCGGCGATCACTGCTCGAGTCGAGGTTCAAGCCACTGTGGGCTACAGAATGGATGCAGGTGAAGTGAACTGACTAACCGTGCTGCGAGGCCTTAAATTGCCGGGCAGTACCTCTATCATGTCCGGGATGTCTACTGTAGCTACTGTACTCGTGTGAACACAAGTAGATTACAATAGTCGGCTCTTGGACGAACCCTTCCTTAGGAGATTCACCAAATACAGAAAACAACCTTGTGTGCGATTGGTTTGTGCATCATCGCCGATTGCTACAGTAATCATCGGGCTTCCAGCCCTCTCGGGCTCTCTACGTGTACAAAAGGTATACCGGGTAGACTCTTCAAAAGGATTTTGGAAACAATGTGCTGCTACGGTAGCACATAGATAGAACCGACCATCAAGGACAAAATTATCATTATGTGTACATGGTTGATTCCTGAAATATTGTCATGTCCTCCCCGCCGTCCCTGCAGTGCAACGTATGTACCAAAGTGCAGCTGGCACGACGAAGAAGCAGATATCTACAGCGAAGTACGCGCCGGATGCTGATTTCCATGCCTTTCTTAAATACGTGGAGACCAACAACGTCTACCAGGTCCGGTCTCGATTGCGAGATCGATCATCGAGCGGTTCGAGCTATCGACTCGTCGCTACAGCCGAGGAAAAGTACGGCAACACCCCGCTGCACAGGGCGGTCTCGCTGGGTTTCGTGGAGATTTGCAGCGTTTTGCTCGAGGCCGGAGCTGACCTTGATGCTGTCAACACGATGGGCGACGCCCCCATCCACTGCTGCTGGCGGTTCTGGAAGGGCGACTCGTGCAAGTACGGCTTGTGGCGGAAGAACCCGTATCTCATGACCACGAAAAAGATGAAAGAGGATTTCGCTAGAATGGTAAGCTCGAAAGATGACTCTCCGGGACGGGAAATACAGAGCTCATGAGGGCTTCACAAACGAAGCGACGGCAGGGAGTGCTCCCCTGTTGGTATGGGCTTGATTGAATATGTGCTGCATGCTCAGCGCACATGAATCCTACACCATCGACATCAAAGCCCGCGCTCACGTATGGGTTTCATTGCGCAGGAAAGAGACATCCAGAGCACCGTGTCGCTTCTGAGGCTGCTAACACGGGGCGGGGCGGACGTTGATGCACAGCGCAACAACGGGGAGGTCGCACTGCATACCGCCGCTCGACGGGGCCCCTTCATGGCCCTCTGGATTCTCCTGCTGAGCCAAGCAACCCACGACATCATCGACCACCGGCACTTCACCCCGGAGACCGCCGCAATCAGGGCGGGCAACGAGGACGCTAAGACGCTCCTGGCGACCTGGCCGGTGGCAAGACTCAAGTACCGGAACTCGGAGTTCGTTCAGGAATGGATGAAGTTTCTGACTGATCCGGACGCGAACCTGACCACGGATCTGACAGCGAAGGAGGTGCTGGCTCAGGTAAGGATGGAGGAGCACGAAGAGAGCACGGCCGTACACGCGAGGGGGGGACACTTGCTGGTGGACGAGATCATCACGGGGCCCGTGCTGAGCGCGGAGCAAAGGGCTCGCGCAAAAATTCTCAACTTCTCTGCGTCGGACGCGGTGACCATCGCTTCCACACTTGAGAACAGCACCAACAACACTAACAGCGCCAAGTCTTGTTCGGGCAGCAACTGCGGTCCTAGCCCTTCGGGAACGAGGGAAAGCGACGAGGGCGGGCGGAGACGGGGGGAGGAAGAAGGGGACAAGGGAGGGGACAAAAAACGACGGCAACAGAAAACCAAGAGCAAGTTAGGGAAGGAGATTGATGTTTACCTTGCCCAGGCGAGGGACGAGGCGGCAGGGGTGCGCGTCGGTGGCCTCACAGGGCAGTCAACGGCGTACTCACGGCTGGTGGCGAAGGAACAGTTAGAGGGGCGCAGAAATCGTTGGCCAGGAATACGGGACAACGGCAAAGATCCACCCACAGGCGGAGCGGGTTCGGGATGTTCAGGCGACCCCTTCGGGAGGCCGATGACGACAAGCCAGCGGAGACGTGTCGCCGCTCTTGAAATTGCGGAGGATGGGGGTTAGTACGAAATTCATCGTTCTTTCCATAGTACTGGCAAGTCTCGATCGTTTTTTTTCCTCTGGTGCGAGTTCCTGTAAACTCTGTTTCGATCGCTCGGGGACTTCTTGACGGGCTGTTCTTACAGAACGCTTTGTCGAAAACTACCTTTACTCAGCGCACTTTTTGAGTGTTGTCGTGGCCAAGAAGATGTCCATGTAACCCGTTGCTCGGCATCCCGCTCGTGCACGCTACCGAGCCCCTCTTATCCACTGGTGACCCTTCACACCCCGCAATGCGTTCGCTGCTGACGTTTAAAGCGCAGGCATAGAGAGCCCGCTCATTCGCGCAGCAACATCATCTGCGCTGCTCACCACACGGTCTCGGGCGATGAAGAAAGAGAGCACTCCGCACCCGTTCTACGGACGGCGGCTGCTGACGCAACGCCTGCTAAACCAGCGAGAGAGGGAGGCGAGCATCAAGCCCACCGCTACCATAGGGATGAACAAGGGTCTAGACCCCGGGGGAAGGAAGCGCGCCTTGTACCTGAACGATACTCGAACGGTCAGTGACGAGGGCTGTAGCGCTGTTGGATGGCCTTGCTTGCCTGCGCTGTGGGTGGTAGGGGTACGCGTGCAAGTCATACTGCGGGCGCAGGCAAGGGTTAAACTGCTTTTTGCGACCTTGCTTGTTGAGCGGGGTCCACCATGCCAAACGAAAACCATGATCTGCTTCAAAGCTCAAACAACCTCAGCAATAAACGCCCCCTTGCTGTCACTATTTCGTCCATGCAGCACGCTCGCGAGCACCCACAAGGGCGTGTCACCTATAGCTATGACCGACACACACACACGTGGTCCTTACTTACCTCGTCCCCATTTAGCTGCAGGCTCAGGGTGCTTACCCCTCATACTCACGAGAGTTCTTTGCGAGTCCAACAAGGCCCTCACATTTGCACACGTGCAGCAGTATGGATCCTGTGCATGCTAAAACCCCGGGTATCTTCCGACCAGAACCGTAAGATGACATGCTCATTCTTCGAAAGTTGCGGAAGGATCCTTTCTACTCATGTGCAACAATCGAAGGTCCACCTAACATACAAAACTCATCCAACCGCTACACCTCCTTAATTGCTTGGGTATAGTTTCAATCGGAAATCGAAATTTGGGCATTGAGTACAAGTACCAGCTCTCGGGGATCGTGTCCACGGGACCCTGCAAGCCAAGATGAAATAGGGGAAACGGTAATTGGTGTTTGCATTTGCCAGCAGTACCTTTACCTGAGGTCCGGCCAAGAATAATGACACGGTTGGCTGGACGCTTCGGCGGGTCTTTCTTTTTTCTTGCGCACGGCGTTTCGAGGGGGATCGGGCAGCCAAACAAATCGTGTTGCTGAGTTTCTCTTGTTAACAAGCGAGGGGAGGAGGAGGTCGGGGTGAACAGGTCCATGGCTGACAACTTTGATCAGCAGTCTCGACAGCACAAAACAGTCGTCGCGATGAGACGCGGATTCAGCCATGTACCACCAACCTATGACCCATGGATCCGCTTAGACTGCCACGTTGCTATTCTTCCTCGCACGACGCTGCACAAAAAGGCTTTCAACGACCACGAACTGCTTCCGGACCCGAACGACCCCGGCGGCGTCCACGTGGAAGAAGCGGGACGCCTGCACGCGTTGCACCCCGCAATGCAGTGGCGGAAACTGCACGAGCGGCCTTTCAGCGAGCTGCAGGGTAGCCGCGATCACAGCGAGAACGTCTATGACTCCATTCTCGAGAACTACTGCCCAAGGGCTTGGAACGCGGTGGGCGCCCAAGAGCCCCTGTTTCCAGTGCGGGGGCATGGGCCATACAAGTAAGGGCTTAGGCCGAGAACCAGAGAGACACCCCTCGCGGCGTGAGACAACCTCGGAAGACAGACTCGCGCACCACCGCGAGACACAACCCTGGACATACATGCGTTGGGTGCGTCTTCAGCATCGCGGTTGGATTGTCCCGGGGATAGAGTCCTCCCGGCGACGATCCTTTTTCTCGGCTCCTCATTTGGTTGGCTGAATAGCAAAACCTCATGTATGTTCCCCGTGTGCCCATTTGATACAGTCGCATGTGTGATCGAGAGAGGGGACAGGAAAAAAAGAAAAAAAGAAACGATTGTTGAAAGCAAGCCGACGACTATCGTCGGCGTTGCAAGTCCCAAGCAGGCCATTTTTTTCCATATTGTTTCAGGCTTCAGAACGTCAACGGGGACGGACTCCTCATGTACGCATGGCGTGAAGACACGACAGGTGTATGTACCGTTACTTCAGGCAGTGGCATTTCGATGATCCCGAAAAAAGTCGGACACTACCGAGCCAATAGAGATTCGAAAACGGCCTAAATTGCACACGCCAGAATGCATGTATTAGGTGTTTTGCAACGGCGACCTGTTCATCATACAAGCGGTTGTGGTGCCCGAGTGTGTCTGTTGTGCGGCGGTTTATTGTTGTAGCGGTTGGTTGTGATGCACGGTCGCTTGTGGAAACTACTATAACTGTGCAACGAGTGCATCATCGTTGGTGGATGCAAGACGGCGACGGCCACCGCATCTCCATAAATTTTGCAAAGCTCCTCCAGGCAAACTTTTTGTGCGCGCAAGGGCCTCGAGAGAAGGGCGCGCGCTCTCGTCGCGTGTATGTTGGAGAAAGAGAACAGAAAAAAAAAGCAAAAAATATATATATATTTCTGGCCAATGACAGCGTCCCTTCTGTCGAGTTTTGAAAGGCGGGCGATCGACGTTGATGCGATGAAACTAGGCGTATTGCGGTTTGTGGGGAAACTCACGGGCCCTATGCATAGAAAGCAAAAGGAGGAGCGCTGCCCTCAAATATTTGGAAGGAATCTAGTGTGATTTCATTATGGCAGCCCCAACGGCTAACCGTCTGCAGACCCACGCCATTTTTTTCAGGGGATATACTGGTTGCACACGGCCCAGCACAACAAGAACTGCAATGAACTCGCCGAGAGTCTCTCGTCGTGCCAGAGAGGAAATGAAGTGTGTCACTCTTGAGTAACGTTCTTCGAGGAACACGGCAAGAGCAACCGCTGGTCTTTGGGGTGACATTTGGAAGATCAACCACAAAGACCGGGGCGCCCAAGACAATCAAAAGGAGCGCGTCAGCTGATGCCGTTTTTTGAACGACCACGAACATGCGGTTTCGTATCTTTTTCAACGAGAAAAATACCATGTCCCGTTTATCAACACGAGTGGGGGTTATAGTGATCATGCTGACATTTTTCTATGTCTTCAGAGATTGGTGGTTGGTTCGCTTTGCCAGAACCTTACCGCACACTGCAAAAAAAAAAACACGGTGTTGAGGAAAAGCTGAACAAAATTGGACGCGTTGTGTGCACCAAACCCGACACATAGGAAGAAGGCCACCGCTCACGTCCAGTAGGACCAACCCTAATCTGCGCAAGCGCTTCGATACACCGTATGCAAAGTCTTACAGACACGACCTCCCGCCAACCCGTCGCCGGCGTTTTGCACCACATCCACTTCGACGTACAAAAAAAGCAAAAAAATACAGCAACCAACAAGGGCGGCAACGCAACCTAGGCCCTTGGCCTAACACGCAGCACACACCGCGGCGTCCCTCATTCACATCAGGAGGAGCTCGGGCGTCTCCATATAGTGCTTGAACGACTGCAGCAGCTGGGCCGCGATGGCTTCGTCCACCACCCTCCTGTCGGCCGACAGCCTCACGGTCACCTCCGAGCACACCCGCGGCTTGTCCCCGGCCTCCCTGCCGGGCTTGACCTTGGGCGCGCCGCCCCCGACGGCGAGGATGCAAGCCTGCGGCATGTTGATCACCGCCGAGAACTCGTTGATCCCGAACATGCCCAGGTTGGACACGGTGAAGCTGCCGCCCTGGAATTCCTCCGGCTTGAGCTGCCGGTCGCGGGCCCTCGTCGCCAGGTCCCTGACCTTGCCGCTGATGTTGCTGAGCCCCCGTTGGTCCGCGTCCGTGACGATCGGGGTGATGAGCCCCGTCGGCGTCGCGACGGCGACCGAAATGTCGATGGACTCGCCGGACTGGCGGGCGCCGCCGGACCACTTGGCGTTCGCCTCTGGCACGTCTCGGAGCGCCAGCGCCGCGGAGCGGATGATGATGTCGTTCACCGACACCTTGACATCGTGCTCCTTCTGCAGCGCCTTTCGGAAGGCCATGAGCCCGTCCACCTCGCACGCCATCGACACGTACAGGTGCGGCACCTCCGCCTTCGACTGGGTCAGACGCTTCGCCGTGATCTTCTTGATGTTGTTGGCGGGCTCGTCCACGAAGTCCCCGCTGCTGCTGGACGGAACTACCGGCGGTGCCGCCGCCGCCGCCGCCGCCGCCGGTTGCGCCGCTGCTGCTGCTGTTGCCGGCGCCGGCGCCTGCGAAGAGGCGGCTTTAGCGGCGGCCGGGAACTCGACCCCCTTTGCCAGGGCCAGCACCAGGTCCGCCTTCGTGATGCGCCCGCCCTTGCCCGTCCCCTCCAGCGAGCTCGCATCGATGCCCTTGCTCTGCGCCATGTGCCTCGCGGCCGGCGCAAACAAAAACGCCTCCGGCACGGATCGTTCCGGCAGGTTGCTACTACTACTACTACTGCTGCTGCTGCTGCTGCTGCTGCTGTCGGCCGCCGCAACAGGCGCCGGCGCCGCCGCTTCCGCAGTATCCCCCCCGCCCCCCAACGCCCCAAGGTCCACCTCGCCGGCAGCGTCGGCCTTTACAAACGCGGCGTATGCGTCGGCGTCTTCGACGATGACGGCCACGGGGCTCCCCACGGACACCTCGCCCGACCCCGCCTCCGAGATGATCCTCGCGAGAACGCCGTCGTCCTGGACATCGAAGGCCACCGTGGCCTTGTCCGTCTCGACGTCGCAGATCACGTCTCCCGCCGACAGCTCGTCCCCCGGGGACTTGTGCCACTCCGTCACGGTCCCGCTCTCCATGGTCGGCGACAGCGCCGGCATGTTCACCACCGTGAAGTCCTGTTTGTGGGGTGGGTGGACGTCGACAGCAAGACAAAAGGTGTGCCTTCGGTTCGGATGTCTCACGAACAACAACTGACTTCGCACAGAGGAGAGAGCGGCCGTTTTCGCGTCACCGCGAGAAGTCTGCTGTTTGTATTTTCACAGCGGACTGCTGTGTGTACCACATCAGTGGCGGTCTACATCTGCCTTTGGATCCGCCCTCTGTGATCGTCGTAAATTTATGAGGAAAATAAATCTCGTCGTATACAATATGTACAACCATGGATCAGATGCTTCGGCGTGCTGATGCTTTGTTTGGTCGAGATTCGTGAAAACGTGACCAGCAACAGGACAGCAGATTCTGCAACAGACACACGCAGCGCTCTAAAACTGCACCAGTACCCCATCAACAAGCGCGAGCTGCTAGCTACACAGAGTGCACCCAGCCGGGCTTCTGGTACATGTGTGCCGCAACCGCCGACCGAACTTCATCAGCAGTAAACAAGCAGTGACTCTCGCTATCCGTGGGCATGAGAACGTGTACCTTGCGAACCCAAACCTCGCAACAAAAAACACGCTACAGCAGTCAACCGAGATGGCAATCCCAGACAGCAGCACCGCACAACAGGTCTCACCACGCCAGACGTCAAAGCCCTAGCGGTCTGCCTGGGCAACTGCATGCCGATCCCCGTAGCCCTCGCCCTTCGCCAAGGTGCTGCTGCTGGTGCGCTTCTCAAGAAGTGCCCCGCGTGACTACTACTGCTGCTAGATTGCCGTGCTGTCGTCGTCACTCCCGACGCTGATCGCCGGCCATGTTGCCAGGTAGCTTCCGCCGGCCGAAGCCGAGGGACAGCCCCGGTCTTGCGCAACCGGAGCAGCACCCTCGCTCCAGACGTCGCCATCACGCTATGCACAGCACGCTGGACAGCGGTGTGTCTGCAGCTCTCTCCAGCACAACGCTCGGGAGGACGGTAAAGCTTCATGTGCCATGTGAACTCCGGCAGTCTCGCAGTAGAGGAAAACTGCGCGCTTTTCCTTCGGACGGTCTTTTGTGTAAGATACCGCCCCCCCATTTTGATCGATTTTTGAAGCTCGATATACATGTACTCAATGGCAAAGAGAATGCCACAGTCAACGATACCTTTTCGGAAAGCTCTTGACAAGAAGGTTCCAACGCCACCATTGTCGGCGATTGCACTGTATGCCGTCGCTGCAGAGTAATCGAGCTTTCTACAATCGTTGCTGCTCTATGTACGCACTTCGTTTGTTTGCGAAAGATACTATGTACACCCGTTCATCACGTGGTTCGCGACGTGCCTTGAAGAAAGGGTATCATAATTAAAGTCTACAAACCGTATAACAGTTAATATTCTCTGTTTGCGACCAAGAGCAAACACGTACAACCGCTTCACTAGTGCGGTGCTTTGGTCTACCCTAGACAGTCGAATCACTAACAGTCTAATATGTATTTGCCCTTATCGTGGGGGCAAGAAGACCAACCGTGACACGGAGGGCGTGTCGGAGCTAGGTTCGACGTTGATTTGAGTTGTTCCACGAAACCACTGTACGAAATGTACATGTACAGTAGTAGGCATACCCGATGCGCCCATGTACAAGGGAGCAATGTACATGTAGTAGGCATACCTCACGATTTGTCCATAGACAAGTTTTCTGGGGACGTACGGCAAGACCGGGGGGGTTTCTATCCCGGGCATTTTCGCGGTTGACCTTTCTGGCAGACTTGTTCTGGCCAACCCCAATAGGAATGTCATATGTTCAATTGTGTTTGGTTTTATCCCGGCTGGCATCATCACGAAATCCTTGTTCCAAGCAATAATAATCTACTCGCACTGAATGCTGTACACTATTTTTCGTGTACGCAGCTAGTGTCTTTCAACCCTCACGTAAGACTTCAACGCGCCCCTTTTGAGAGTCATCTCAAACGGGTAGTCCTTCGGTGATGTCATGCATGGCACTTCTCTTAAATTTTCTTAAAGACGCTCTCTACCAGAACCAGTTGCGGTGGGAAAAAACGATCGATCACGGAAGACGGGCCAAGTCGTTCAAGTTTCGGGTCAGAACTCAAGTTCTCAAGTTCCAGCCGTACGCGTAGACAGGTTCTCGCACACGGAGAAGTTAAGAAGAAGCCAACAGTTTTTTTCAGCTCCGTTCCAGAATCTACCGTGGAGAACGTGAGCTCTGAGCAATATCGTTCAAGCACACCCGCACAGGAGGCCGCTGTACACTGTGCAACTCTGCCGAAGCCCCTCTGCTCGTCCACAGCCCATCCACTCGGTCAAGCCGAGGGCTTGTAAGGCACCAAAAGCGGCGACGCAAGCAAGTCTCTGGACAGCTCTTCGTCCGCCGGTGAGTCGTCGGGACCCAGCAGAGAGTTCCGCCTCTCCGCTAGCGCATACTCGCGCTCCACCATCGTCTCGGCGGCAAAAATGGCGCACCTGAGCCGCCCCGTCGCCCTGCTCGGCGGCGCCGAGTGCGCCCGCCTCGCCGCGGCGGACGGCGGCTGTCTCCGCTGCCTGTCCGTCGCCGCGATGAACGTGTTGACCTGTCGCACGCTCCTGTGCAGCGGCGACACGGCCCGGGGCTTCGTGAGCGCGGCCCGTGTTGCCGCTACTCGCTTCATCGGAGTCGCGGCCTTCCTCCAGCAAGGCCCGGTCGGGAGCGGGTGGGGCTTGCGCCGTGCCGCCCCCGTCTTCCTGATGTGGGCCTCGATCGCCGACTTGGTGGTCGCCCGCAGCCTGAACTGGTCCGTCTTGGGCTTCGGCTGGACCTCGGGGTCGTCTCTCAGCAGCCGGAGAATCGCCAGGGGCTCCCTCTGAGCTGCCCTTCGAACCCCACCACCGACGGCAGAAGAAGAAGAAAAGGCCGACGAATCGATCGGTAGTTGTGGAACAGATACCGCTGCCGCCGCCGCCGCCGCCTTGGCCGCGCGGCTGCTGATCTTGTGCCTTTCTTCTTCCTCGCTTGGGGTGAGAGATACCGTGTCACGGCGTCGTTCCTGGCTTGCCGAGTGTTTGCCGCCCTCGCCCCCGCTGTCTCTGGTGGCCCGGCTGGAGGGCTGCTGCTGCTGCTGCTGCTGCTGCTGCTGCTGTTGCTGAAACCCTGGTCCGAACATGAACTGCTGGTTCTGAAAAGACCGCTCGTGCTCGTTCCTCGCGCGCCTGATCGCCGCCGCTCGACGGTGGCTCCTCTGGATGAGGGAGGCCGCGCGCTCCTCCTCGAACGACCTGCCTCGCCCCTCGACATGTAGCAGCTGCTTCGATGATGACACCTTCTTCTTACGCTGCTTGGTCGTATTTTGTCGAGGGGCCGTCTCTGTCTTCCCGCAGCCCCCTGTGGGCGATCTAGCCTTCCCGTCTCCGGTGTTGGTGCGGTAGTACTCCGGAACCCCGGCTGCGATTGTCCCCCCCCCGTCTCGCTGATGGGGCCTCTCACTCCCCCCGCTTTCCTCACAACCTCGGATGTCGGCGCGGTTCTCAAGAGGTTCAGGTGTCACCCCCCGGTCTGAATCGGTGCTACCAGCCGGGGACCCATCCAAGCCATCGAGACCTCCGTTTTCCGCGTCTGCAAGGTTCGCCATGGAGCTGAACCGTGAGTCAAACGTCTGGGGTGGGCTGGTGGGTTCCAAGAGATTGGTATTGGCGTCGTCCCCATCGCCGGTTGCGGTCTCCCCTACCCTGGCCCCGATCCCGGCATCCAGTTCCCGGTTGCGGGCTTGCGTGCGCACCGCTCCGAGAACGTCCTGAAAGAACGAGGGGTACGGCGGTGGCTCCCTTTTTATCGACCAATCAAGACACGAAACGATTCCTTGCAGATGGAAATGTTTCCAAGATGTCCGCTCGTACATGAGGGAGTGAAACCGCTCTAGTGCCACTGGGTATGTGCGAAATCATCGTTGGTTTTCTTGGCACGAAAGGCCCCCCCGCCACTACTGTACGTTTTCCAGTGGGAACGCATGAGAGGAAAGGCGGAGATATCTTCCTGTGTGACCCGACTGGCACGTCACAAATACATACCGGGAAGGTGAAGGTTGGCACCAAGAAAGATAGTTGGACGAAAAAATAAAAGCTAGGCGCCCAGAGGTGTCTTTAATTTCTCGGAGACGTGAGAAGGACACACTGCAATGCGTTACTTCTGTTTGTTTATTCTGGCTTGAAGATAGCACCGACCTTCAAGGTAAGCGTTGGCTCAAGTGTCGGCCGGCCCGCAGGAGCATCGTCGCCGTTCCTGGTGCAATCTCGTCGGCATAGCTCCGGTCTCGTATCCTGGTATGCTGCGGCCTCCGCTACGATAAGCTTCCCTAGCTCCTCGGCGGTAAGATCGCCGTCTTCAAAGCTGTTTTTCGGGCATTCGCAGAACGCAATCGACGAAGTCATAAAAACACGAGGAACTTGTCTTCCGTGCGACTACAAGAATTCTTCCATACGAGTCAAGCCAAGAAAGCCACCGGCGAAACATAAGCGACCGATGGTGACGTCATCCAGGACTACCGACCGGCCGGTCACGCGTGAGAAACACACAGGGCCATCAACTACGAAAAACTGCTTGCCTGAAGTCGACAGCACTCTCGCCAAGGTTTCCGATCGATTTTTCGACAGCGGAGGCATGTTTGGACGAGACAGTCGCGCCCAGGAGCCTAGCAAAATCTTCCAGAAAAGCATGACCCAGCGCTTCGGCTACCGTCAGCCTTAACTGAGTGTTCATGTCCAAAAGCTTTTTCAGGAGGTCGAAAGCCTCCTCACCAACATCGGGGGGTACTAGGGACCGAAGCGAACGTCCTGAAAAAGGTCCAACAATAGCCGGGGGGACGCAGTCATTTGTGACAACAATAGTCTAGCATGGACGTTGGGGCCGCGAATTGAGCCGAGGTTGCTATGCGCTTATTTTTTTCGACGAGCGTTTCTTGGTTTCGCGGTGGGGGTGTCCCGTTCGAACGCACAGATAGGTCGTGCACGTGTTTTCTTGCGGAAGTTGCTTGCAGCCTGCGGACGCGGCCGGATTTAGCACCCCTTCTCCGCCTCTCTGCGAAAGCTGGCTGCAGCCTACCTAAAGAACATTTCATTGATTTCTGATCGCACTCCAGTAGCCAATAGGGGGTCATAGCCACGTGGACAAATCGCAGGTCAAACAATCCCTTCTCCTCACCTTTGGGAAGATGCACCGTTCGTAGCAACTGCAGAGCATCCTCGTTCAGCGAGTACCCGAGGCAGGTATTGCTTTCGGTGTCGGGTATGCCAACGGCAGCGAGCGTGAGGCTGATCTGCCATCGCGAAACGATTTGTGTCCATGAACAAAGTCCAGTCAGCTCGGATGATACCGCTGGGTAAGTTCCCTACACTATTTCCCGGGTGTGTGGTGTGTGACAGCGGTGTCGGAGGACTCATTGAAGACAGGTTGAGCCGTTCCATGCTATCTAGTACTTGACCCATGGACTCGTGGACGCCCGTGGGGCATACTGACATAGATGGCGCAAACGACAACAACAGCAGCATCTTGGGATGCCAGTAGACGTTTGTGCGACACTTTCCTCTCGAGGACACCGCGACGCGGGCGTGGACTGTCGTTGGGGGGGGGTGTAACACGCAACAAGCTTGCAGGCGGGGAGTATTTTCGACAAACATCTCGCGAAATATTCACCTTTTGACAATGGAGAGAATCAGTGTCCTCAGGGTGGAAAAGCCGCAAATGTCTTGAGTCTCTCCTTACCTGATCGGTATCGTTCTTGCCAGGGAAGAGTGGCCCCCGGCTCCCCAACATCTCGCCGAAGATGCAGCCAACGGACCAGACGTCAACTGGTTCTGCACATCCGCCTTCAGATCCGAGCATCACTTCTGGTGCGCGGTACCACCTCGTTCCCACATCTACCGCAGCGCAGGGAGGGGAATTAGGTCCACCGGAATTGAAGCTAAGCAACTCTGTGAGCTACGAACAATGTAGCCAAAAGGTAGTAGGAGGTAGGTTGTTGTCTACAAGCTGTTTCGTAGGTTCTGTGGGCGTTCATGACTTCTCCCGTCTCACGTTCCTGCGCGTTGTTGAGTACATGCATAAGGAATCCCAGCCGTTGTAGTTTATCTGATGGGAGAAGACGCCAACAGCTTAATCCTAAGCACATCCTACTACTATGGTGGGTACTGGTATTGCATCTTGCTGATGGCATACCCCGCGAGAAAGCAAACCTCACCACGGTTTCCCGTTTATCTCAGCGACAGGTTCTTCGAGTTCGTATCAATAATTCTCTGTTGGAGACTTGGGGGCGTTTTCTAAGACCGACCTCGGCACTGGCAATTCCTCCGGTACAATCCGACTTCACTCGTCGTCCGCTGCTCCGCTCTTTGCCGTACCTCCATCCTTGAACGGCGGGTGTTTCGTACTCCGTGAAAGCCCGAAGTCCGTGATTCTTACTTGGCAGTCACTCAGGAGCAGAATGTTGGCCGGCTTCATGTCGCAGTCTTGCATGCGTTTTGCCGAAAGATGAATAGGGAAAAGAGCAAAATGATGGCCGTGGGTCCACGGTCTGGCTGGTTGAATGCGATCGTAGAATATGTGACGGGGACAATTGGAGTCAGTGACGAATCATCAGTGTATGGGCTTAAACAGATTCAAAATAAGCCCAGTATGTGCTTCTTGTAGGTTTTCTCCTTATCTCACTGCAAAGACTTGTGATTGACCTCACTCTTCGTTATCTCTCCGTGTGACGACGGTTCGTCTGGGTATATCTACTATCCTTGCCATCCCATGGATACTACCATCGTTCTGCCTGGTATCTGTCTGTTCTGCGTGGACTTCCGTCGGGAACAAGTGGTGCTAAAACTATAACTCGCGAATCCTATTTAGCTGGGCAATCATGTTTGAGCAAGTAAATGCTTCCTTCATAGTTCATACTCTGCAGCCACCAGCTCTGTTTCCATGTTTGACACTGCAGTTGGCGTTGGATTCCCGTCTGAAGTTCATCGGATGAAGTTGGCCTTGGATTCCTCTCTTGAAGCTCACGCGAGCCTTCGACATCATGACGAAGTATGCTCAGGTCGATTGCCCGTTGTCGGGGTTCTTGCCCCACTTGGCATCCGAAGAGATAACCCTGCTCGTTTGTTGGTTATGCTGTAGTCCGTTGTTCCAGCAAGATGCCGCACAAGGCACTTCGCAGCACCGATCTGGACCTTGGCTAACTTGGACCGTGCGTGCAAGCTGGCTAGTGGAGTACATGACGTGATATCGTGTGATATGTGCAAATACATGATCGACCCAATAATGGCTTGGTAGCTCTGCGTCTCGTCCTTGCTGAAAAGAGACTCAATCGGCTGCTCCGAGGACAGCTCCGAACCGAGCCCAGTGATAGACGTGGGTATGCAGTTCTCCATACCAAGCCCCGCATGAATGTCTATCG
>FN649727.1:7795140-7811295 GCA_000310025.1 Ectocarpus siliculosus | reverse complement strand
ATCCATTGTCATAGCGTAGCTGGTGGTTGTGTTGTACGCCTTCGTAGACGATTTTGGCCATGTTTTTTTTTCGCGAAGGTCGCTCGGTGGGAGGAGCTGTAAGGAGGAAGGCGCTTCTGCCCTCGAAGCTTGTGTGTTTTGTTGTCCCGAGGAGCGGAGACGGCAGCACCCGTACGAGAGCTTGTTGCACGTGCGCCCACGCTAGGTAGCCTCGGTTGTCAGGCGTACGGGCATCTGCGCGCTTTGAAGCGAACAAGCCATTGCATTGGAGGAGGGATATCTAACTTTCCTGTCGGACAAGGGTTGCGCTCACACCCATCCCGCTTGCGCGCGGTGTCGCGCTTTGTTGTCTAGGGCTTGACGGTCCCGGGCATTGTGGTGAAGATGGTAATGAGAATGATTCGGGGGACCGTAACGAAGACCGCCAACTTCAACGTGCGAGACCTGTGCCCGATAAAGCACGCCAACCGGACCTTCATCCCCGCGCTGTTTGTGGCTGGGCTTGCGGACGACTTCATCAAGCCCCACCACAGGTGAGAGGAGAGCTTGCAGAACTGTTTTGGGGGAAGCTCGTTCGTGGCATTTATCATTCCCGGGATTGATGATTCTTGTTGTGCCTGTTCGATGACCTTCAGGCGACTGTCGTATTCCACCCAAGATAACCCCCCCCATAGAACTACGCCAACGGTGATGATATTCTTAAACGCCACTGCTGTTATCACAGGTTTTTTTTTCTTGTGTGGACTGCGACGATGGTTGTCTCACGCCCCGCCCCCCTCCCCTCCACTCCTGCCCCCCGTTTCCTGAAAAATCTCCCCAACAGCAAGCAGATCTGCGAAGCGTACGCCGGGGACAAGAACTTCGTAACGGTCGACGGGGACCACAACTCCCCGAGGCCGGGCTTCCTCTTCGACTCGGTGTACATATTCCTCCAGAGATATCTGCAGGTGCCCCCGGAGTGGGGCCTGGACAGAGAAAACACCGTCATGGGCGTCCCCCCCTGGCACTTCGCCTCCGGCGGCAGCGGCATGAGCGCCGCCGCCGCGGCCGCCATGTTCGGGGCGGCGGCGGCGGCGTCCGGCGAAGGCAGCGGCGACTTGGACTACGCCGACTACGACTGGGATGGGATCGGGCTGGGGGGTATCGGGGTCGACGGAGCCCCCTCCGTTGGCATGACGCGGGCGAGGCAAGCGGAGTTCCAGACGGCCTTGTTCCATATGCTCGCACAGGTATGTGTGTATGCCACTCGCCGGTTTCGCGCTGCATGATGCGAAAACGTGTTGTTGTTGTTGTTGTTGTTGTTGTTGTTGTTGTCGTCTTCACACAAAAAATGCTCCGGTCCCCGCTCAGGATCTTTTTGTCCGTACTGGTCCAACTGATGCGAACGCCTTCCGATGTTCGCGCTGAATACCCTTTTCCTGCTGTCTTTTGTACGGCGCGGGTGGACGTTGGGCTCTTTGACTGAACGCCCGAACCCCAACCGAGTGCTAAGGATGGGCCGACAGGCTTATATTGACACGCGGTACTTGATCGGGACGACATGTTTCGGCAACATGGAGACGGGAAATACACGAATGTTAATCTCTTTGTTCTGTGTCGGCGTTTTTATTTGATCGCGCCTGCCTGCCTGCATGCCTTGCCCGCTTCCTCTCTTCAGGAGCGCACCGATCAAGCTCCTGAAGAGACACCCGGTGGCGGCGGCGACGAGCGAAGGTCGCCAGCGGTAGCAGCGGCTGGGGCGGGGGCGGCGGAGACGGCAGCGGTGGAAGCAGCGGCGGCGGCGGAAGCGGCGGGGGCGGCGGCGGCGGGGGCGGCAGCGGGGGGTCGAGATTCTTCGATGACCGACTCGAGAAGTCAATCCTCGATTGCATCACCCCGTGCCGTGCATGCTTCTGGCGCGGTGGTTGTCAAAGGTGCCGGGGGGCATGGTCAGGGTGAGAGCGGAGTTGACGTCGTCGAGATGCGGGAATGCGAGCTGTTGCCGCAAGGAACGTTTCGAGAGGAAGAGTCGTTGACCGAGGAGGAAGAGCAGGGGGCAGAAGCCGTCGCGGCGGTGGCGGCGGCGCTGAGAGTAGGGGGGACGCCGAACGCAGCGGCGGCAACAGGACAACAGTGGCCACGGCCGTTTGAGGCGGCGACGACGACGGCGGCGATGGCCTCGACGACAACGGCGTCAGGCTTCGCCACGCCGAGCTCGGGGGCGCGGCCGGCGATGGCGCCCTTCTCCGTCAGCGACACGTCCGACTTCGAAGACCTCGTGAGCCCGGGTGGAGGCCTACCGCCGCGGCAGCAGCAGCAGCAGCAACAGCAACAGCAGCCACTGTCGGGGAGGGCGATGACCGCGGCGTTATACCGAGGTGCGGCAGATTCGGGGCTCGCGACGGGTTCGGTGGCGGAGGAGGAGGACGACGACGACGAAGGCGGCGTGGAGGGTCTCGCCGAGTTCATGGCGGCGAAGAGCGCTGCGGCCGGGGGCCCCGTGGATTCACCCGGGAACGGTTTCGCGACCCCGCTGTCTTCCGATTCCAAATGCGGCGGGGGGCGCGAAGACTTTTTTGACGCGGAAGGGTCCGGCGGGGCCCTTTCGGTGGGGAAGGGGACAGCCGAGCGCGTCTTGGACTGGAACGCTAACGGCGGTTTGTTGGAGAGAGGCGGGGAGGGGGGGCATGGCGACCGGGATGTCTTGTCTGGGGACAGGGCTGACTGGAAAAGGACCGCCGGGGTGGTTGGGTCTATGTGCGGGGAAGGGGGCGCCGATAACGAGGCTACCTCCGCGGAAGGCTTGAAGCGGGTGGTCGACGGCGGCGGCTTGGTGGCGAAATATACAGATGTGGAGTGGAGCTGTTCGAAGGTGCGAGAGGAAGGGGTGCTACGGGCGGGAGGGCGTTGTTTTGCTCATGTCTGATGTGTGTATGGGTTTTTCGATTTTGCGTCGACCGCACTAATCGGCTGACCGATGGCAAGTACGTCGGCCGCATTGCGGGATCAAGAACGCTAACATGGAATCCATCCTGAACTAGCTTGTACGGGAATCGCCGAAAACTTGCATCCCGTTGGAATTGGCGGTGCGTACTTGTCCCTTTCATTTACCCCAGCTCGGTCACCTCCCGTCCTCGCTCCCTTGTCTTGTCCCTCGGTCTCCGCAGTGTACACTCAAGAACATCGCGGCCGCAAAAATTTGCCTCGTGTGCGCATCACCACGCGAGGACGAATGACAATAACCGTTACGTGGCAATTGTGTTTTATGGTGGGGGAGAAGGGGCGCACACGAGGCGATCCCTGTGTGTATCAAGTAATCACGACAATTTTAACTGGCTACTGCGACGAGTGGTCTTTCTCCCTCTTGGCTGACCAAGCGGTGTGTGTCCAACTGCCGTGAGTGTTCTCGTGTGAGAACATAAAACAAGCCGTCCAGACACCGGGACGTTGTTAATACTGTTTTTTTATTTCAGAAGGGGCGGGAGGGGGGGCGGGGGGGGGGTCTGAGAGTATCGAAACCCAATGATTCAAAAACTTGCTCTAGCAGTTAGTTAGCAAGTTTTTGTGTCTCCTCGTCAGTTGCCGACGGGTATCCGCACGGTTTCTTTAGAGCCGAGCCGTGACCCTCTGGATCGGCTCATTGTGTGCGTTGGATTAGATTGTTTTCACGGCACAGTCAGCGCTAGTTTTTGTTTGGCGTTGGATTATTTCCGCGGCGTTGGCTGTCCAGCTTCTGTTCCCTATTGTTCGCTCTCGTGTTGCGGCGCGTTTGTCGAGAGTACTATGCTGCTGTAGTTTTTGACGCGCAAAAATGATGTTGTAGACGTTTCGTTGTTTCTTTTCCCCTGCTGTTGCGTCTTTGTTGGTCAGCCGATTTTTGACGGTTGGGTTTGTTCCGTCCCCCCCCCCCTCCCCATTTGGTTTAGATGCTGCTGCGTAGTTCCATGGGGTTCCATGCGGGTTGTTGACGCTTGCAGGCAGGCATGTTCGTGGATGCTCACGGGTATTCCCATGGGAGCTCTCCACCAAATAGATACGGGAAAAGGTGGACAAGAAGAGTGACGGCAACGTCGATGGAATGAAAAATAAACTGGTTGTTTCCGAACGTAACAGAGAGTGAGTGCGATTGCCAACCCTGAGCTATGCGTCGACGGACAGATTCCCTCCCTTCTCTTGGAAGAACTCGGGAGTTCTCAACTCATCAGTGTCAGTGTTCGAGGAGCTCGGTTCTAAAATTTGGGCAGGCCTTTACGAACACCACACGTACGTGCGCTGCTGCTGCTGTGCGTATTCTGCAGCAGCAACAGCCTGGAAACTCGACACTTCATTTATATGTGACTTTGACTGTAGCAACGTGGGGCTGTTGAAGGCCCAGAGCAGGTGGCAGAAGACTGCTGCTGTTCAACATTTTTTTTGAAGATAAACACGAAACCCTCTTTTTTTGCTTCGTTGCACTATTATTACTGCCACTGCTGTGTAGATACAGTAGTCTAGATGGCTGCCGATGGATAACAAGAGCCAACGATTCTTCGCCAAGGAGTACACAGTAGCGTCGATAAACTACTTACCTGCTTCTGCTGTATGTCGAGAGTGTCCGACTTGTTGAAGAAGCAGGGCGGATCGTCCTCCTCCTGTTGTACTAAATAAACCTAGTCACAATCGATCCCCTACTCATGTGGTGCTCCTTCCATGTATGCCTCCTTTTTTTGCATTCATACAACAAATCGACTCAATTTGACTTTTGTAAACACACAGACAGCAGCAGCTGTGGTAATCGTCTCGATCGAGCTGGTATTTATTCTCTCAGGGAATGGGTTACAGCTGTTTGATGCTAATAATAGCAACTTCTTTTACGTTTGTTCTGTTGGAACACAGCCAGCGGTTGGTCTAGACTATCGTTGATGGAGTACGCCGTTCGAACACTCTGTTCGTTGATGATTCCTGGAGATATGCCCACACACTCTCCTACTTACTCCTGTCTGGCAATTTATATCTGATGCACGCATGTTGTTATTGCTGCACTACTTCCGATGATGTCCCCTACACCCTGCTGTCTGCTGCTGCTGAAAGATGGTTCATCTGTGTACAGCAGTGTCTTTTACCTGCTTTTTTTTTTTTTTTAGGTGCAGGTGCATGTTCAGCTTCTTTTGTACCTGTACAAACACGTCACCGGTTGTGTCCAGCTCATCTGCATTTCTAGACGATGCAAAACTCGTGGCACATAACAACACCAGAGACACACACTGCCCTTCCGAGGCAAAACTCCGTCTGAAGGGACGCGTTGAAGTCTTTCCAGTGAGGATTGAGAGACACCGGGCTGTAAAGAAGAGGTCTGCTTGAGCCTGTCCTCCTCGAAACCAGTGATGGCAAGAAGCAGCTGGGGGGTGGTACTGCTGCTGTGATACGCTGAAAGTTGGATTTTTTTTTTTTGCTCAACGCTGAAAAATGACACGCGACACGTTTGGCCTGCGAACAGCCTGGCCGATAGCTCCCAACCGTAACAAAGGATGAGGTGGCAGCTGACGCACCCACCATTTGGCGTTTTGCCCTTCGTTCGGCAATCCACCCACCGGCGAGAGGTTCAAGCAAAACTCGACCAGGTATCACGACAATCACCCAGCTATCACGGCGGCACACGTGCAACAAGAGAAGAGGATACTCAGATCTCCTAGCTAGCTTTTGGTCCCAGGTGCGTTTTGGGCTGGAGGTGGCTTTACGGTGGCGGCGGGTGCTGTGCTTTCTCGAAAAACTTGAGTCGCTTCCGAATCAAAAGGTCAAGAGGGGCAGCTGGGGTGTTTTGTGTCGAGGCAGCAGCAGGCTCAACCCCGCTGTGCACCGGCAGCGAGGCGGGGAATCGGGGCCCTGCTCGAGCTAGCGTAGCTTCCCAAGCAGCGCCAGGTCCTTCGTTCGCAGGTCAAAGGCTAGGTTCCAACCCATACACAACCGACATCGGGAGCAGTGTTGCAATTCACATGTCTTGGGAGCACCACCACAGCAGGAGCAGGCCAAGAGGCACTATGTCAGCACCAAATGTTGCTCTCTGCCTTGTTGTTGTCCTGCCGACGAGCCAAAGAGCGCCGTGGCTTGTGGTTGCGCGTAAGCAGCGGCTAGCACCGAGCGCGTGGGTAACGCGCGCTTGCTCTGCCTTGCCCTGGATCTCGAGTTGCGATCTCCATTTCTCTGCCCGCCTGGATCGACTTGAGACTTGAGTCTCCCCGAGAAACGTTTTTTTTTCCTCGTCATCGTCTTGTCGTCCGCACTGACGTTTATTCCTCTCATTCTCTCCCCCATTCAAAATTCTTTCTTTTTCAAGTACTTCTTCGTTCGGTGTAATAGTTTGGTGTCAAAGATTTTTTATGCTCTCGTCACCTTCCTCTCTTGACAGGAAAATAACGAGAGCAACAAGCGCGACTGAAACATGTCCAACACGGCCTACCAGCGGCATCAAGCCGGGCCTTGCCCGGCGCCACTCCCGTCTCCAACATCCGGAGTAGGCCCGCCTTTGCTGCCTCCCTCGAAGCAGCAGCAGCTGCCGGCGCCGGGGAGAAAGTACGCGCCGACGCCGCCGCCGCTGTCAGCGGCAGCAACCGCCGGCGGAGTGGGGATGGAGCGCGGGGGGGGGGAGCTCACCCAGGTGACCGGGTACCACATGGGGATGGCGGGCGCTCCGCAGCAACGGCAACAGCGGCAGCAGAAGGAGGAGCGGCGGGTGGGGGGCGGCAGCGATCAACCAGACCTTGCCGCCCCTGGCTCTGCTGCCACCGCGTTGATGGCGGCGGGAGCGGTCGGCGGCGGTTTCTACCCGTACCCGGGTTTCGCGCCCATGTTCTCGTACCCGCAGGCAGCGGCTGCGGCGGCGATGGAGCAAAAGGGTGCTGGCCCGGGGTCGCTCGACCCCGATCGCCTCGCGGCGATAAACCGCGCCCTCGCGCTTGCCCAGGTCCAGCAGCAGCCTTGCTCGGCAACAACACCATCGTCAGGCGTGGCGGCGGCGGCGGCGGCGGCGGCAGCAGCAGCGGCAGCGGCAGAAGCATCGGCGGCGGCGGCGGTTGGTGGAGGGTCATCACGGCAGCTGGTGCCGGGCACGGCGGGCTCTGCTGCCGCCGCTGCCGCCGGCCCGATCGACTCGACGTCCTGGTCTTCGCTTTACCCGAGCCACTCCGACCGCGGTGGGGCGTGGCCTGCGCCCCAGGCGACCTCGCTCTCGACCGCCTCTCGCGCAAGTCCTTCGCCGCCGCCGTCGCCGCCTCCGCTTCCAACACCGGCGGCGGCGGCGGCAGCCGCATCAGCAAGAGCGACGAAACCACCCCGAGCAGGAGCGACGTCCACGCCGAGCGAGCCGTCCCCATCAGACGACCAGGAGTCGCCGCGGAGCACCGAATCTGCGGCTAGCTCTAGCTACAACGACGAGGGCCGCAACAACAAGCTCGAACAACCGACGGCCGCTACCGCCGCCGCCGCCGCCGATTCCGGCGGCGACGCCGACACCGCCGGCGGCGACAACGCGAGCGCCGCCGAGTACGAGCTCGACAGCACCGGGAAGCGCCGCCGGCTCAGCGCCGAGGAACGCCTTCAGCGCAGCCGGGAGCGAAACCAGCTGCACGCGCGCAAGACGAGGCAGCGCAAGAAGGCCCAGCTGCAGCTCCTCATGAACCGCTCGGCCGAGCTCCAGGCGGAGCAGAAACGCCTCCGGCAGGCCATCACCGACCGCCGCACGGCGAGCATCCTCCTCGACATGAGCGGAGGAACCGAAGACTTGCAGTCGGGCGGCGGCGGCGGCGGCGGCGGCGGCGGCGGCGGCCGCAACGCCGGCAGCAAGGCCTCCCGGGATCACCACGTGGCGTTGGCGGCGTCCGTTTCCGGTGGGGCTTCCCGGCCACGCGCCGGCATGCTGCGCGGCAACGTGGAGAGTGACGACGCCGGAGACGGGAGCGAAGGCACGGCGGGGACTAGCTGCTCGGCTTCTTCGTCGTCTTGCGGACGGACGTCTTCGGAGGCGAACAGCTCGGACGGCGCCGCGGGCGGCAGCGGTGCCGGCGGGACCGGCGGTGCGAACGAGGGCGACGAGAAGCAGCAGCGGCAGCAGCAGCAGCAGCAGCAGCCTAGGGTGGGGAACCCGGGAGACGCGGAGCGGCTGCTCGAGCTGTCCCAGAAGACGAGGTCCGAGTGCACGCCGGAGGAGCTCGAGCAAATCCGCAGGGAGCGCAACCGCATGCACGCCAAGCGGACCCGCGACCGAAAGAAGCTGCACCTCGAGGCCACCGAGGAAATGATAGCCCGCCTGGAGCGGGAGAACCGCAAGCTGCGGGACAGCATGAAGACGTCGGTCAGCGGCGGCGGAGGAGGGAGCGGCAGGGGTGGCGGCAAAAGCAGGGGTGGTGGTAGCGGGGACGGGAGTGGTCTCAAGAGCGGCGGCAGCGGCAGGAACGGGTTCGACGGCGGTGCTGACGCAGCCTCGTCGACGATGAAGATGAAACTGTCGCCGACGCCCATGGGGCACATGCCCAACTTCCCGTCGCAGCAGCAGCAGTCGACGCCGTCCGCCCCGGCTTCTCAGGACAGCCAGCAGCAATCCGCCGGCTCTCCTCACGTCGGAGCTGGCCACCACGCCCACCCTCCCCCCCACCTGATGCAGCAGTTCGCGAACCACGCCGCCTTCCTGCACCCCGCGGCGGCCGCTCACCTGCCGCCGCACCTCCACGGCCACGTCTACCCGTCCCAGCAGCGCTTCATGCATCCCGGGCATTCGCAGCAGCAGGTGGGGTACTACCCGCAAGCGTTCGATCGCGTCGGCGGCCCCGGCGCCGGCAGCGCCGCCGGTGCCGGCAACGGCAACGGCAACGGCGTCGTCAAGCAGGAGGGCCAGAACCCCTACTTGCAGCACCAGGGCGTCGGCGCTCCCCCCGGCGGCATGATGCCGCACTCCAACCCTCAGTACCTCATCAGCTACCAGGGCTGGCCGCCGGCCGCGTACGGACCCCCGCCGGCGGGAGCCCTGGCCGGCAAGCTGACGCCGATGCTCGCCCTTCCTCCCCACGACCCGCAGCAGCACGCATACCCGGTGCCCGAGCCGGGGGCGGCGGCGGCGGCGCTGGGGTACGCGAGCTGGCACGCTTTCGCAGGGCCGGGGCGGGCCCGGTCACGACGCCGTTCGTTCCGTGGGCCAGCGCGAGCTTGTCCTCCCCGGAGGATAGCGTACGCCAGCCGCAGCCGCGCCAGCAGCAACACTTCCACCACCCGGGGTCGTCGTCGCCGCCTTCCTCCTGCCTCCCGGCCAAGGAGGCGCCGTCGAAGACGGCGCCGGCATCCAGCAGCGGCAACGGCAGCACCAGCAGCAGCAGTTGCGGCAGCGGCAGCCCGAGCAACAGCAGCGCGGGCGGCAGCGGCAGCAACGCCGACCACGACAATGACGACTCGGCGACGACGGACAACTCTTCGCGCTCCTCGCCCTCGAGGGCCGACCGCCACCACCGCAAGCGCGCCGCCGCCGCCGCCGCGACGACTGCGGAGCAGCAGCAGCGGGAGCAGCAGGCGATCTCGGAGAACCAAAACCGTCTTGACCGAGACCTCTCCCGCGGGTGCCACGAGGCCTGGCAGAAGGTCCGACGAGAAAGAAGCGCGAAAAGAAAACGGAGCGGCGGAAGCGGCGGCGGCAGCAGCGGCGGCGGCGAGCGCCGCCGCAGCCGAGGCGCCGACCGCGACGGCGGGTGCAGCGGTAGCGGAGGCAGCGGCGGGGAAGGGTCGGAGTGCTCGTCGTCGTCGTGGATGGAGAGCAGCGAGAGCAGTAGTGTCATGCCCGGCAGCACGACCTCCGGCGACACCGCCAGAAGGAGCAGGAGCAGCGGCTCGCGGAGCAGCGGCTCGGACAGAAGCGGGTCGCCCCTGTCTTCGAGCTCGGGCGGGGAGGACGCGAGCAGGTCGCCGACGCCGAAGGGGGGGCGTGTTGACGCCGGTGGTGGTGGTGGGGGGGACGATGCGACGACCGGAAACTTGGGACGAAGGTAAGGGTTGGTTTGGGTGTGTAGGTGTGTGTGTGGGTGTGTGTTTTAGCATCGACCGCACCAGCCGGCTGACTTTTGAATCAACAAAAAGAGTGTTTGTGTGTGTGTTGCTGCTTTGGTGTGCATCAACCCGTGGTTGCCGGCTGCAGTGAAAACACAGTAAGTCTTCGAGCGGAGCAAGAAACGCAAGCACTGGTTCTAGTTCGAGGGGCTTCGTCTCAACAAGAGGGCCGCGTAGAAGACTGGAGCGAACGGATTCCGTCTCCGGATTCAGATCAAATTTTCCGTTGGGCACGCCTAAACCCTTGGTTTTCCTCGAACAACGCGCATCTGGTTTCGATTTGTTTTTTTCCAACCGTTCTTTGTGGTTTTGCCCTCTCCGATACATGTGGTGATTCCTTCCGTTCTCTTCCCCGCATCCCACCCCGAAGTCAGACCTTTACGTACGGGTACGACACCGCCATTGGGGGGTATTGGTTAGGCTTGGGGTTGTTCGTACGTGCTGCTCTGCGCTCGTCCCCACATGCCCCGGACCACCAACACGAACACAAAAACAAGTTCGCAGACTCTTTCAACGCTTATCCCCCTCCGCTGTCTCACGGATTCTTTCCCCTCCCTGCTGCGTTGCTCTTTTTTGACATGCCACCAAGCAGGTGTCCCGCTGACCAATCGCCATGACAGAATTGAGCGCGAGCGGTTCCCGAACAATAGCTGTAGCTCGCTATCCTTGTTCGCGCGCGTAGCGGAGATTTGTCAGATTAGTTGTTGGGTCGACGCATGATGATGAATATGAACTTGCTCGCTTTATAGCAAGCTGGAGCATTGCGGTTTTAAGTTGTTGTTAAATTTGTCGTCGTCGTCGCTGTCTTGAGTGACACGCCACGCAGTGCATATCGGAGAATCAAAACAGGCCGCAGGTTGATAGAGGAGGGTGGTTGGTGGCTGGGTGTTTTGGTCCCAAGAGTTTTCCTTGACTTGCGCCACGCAGTTGGGGCTCTCGGGAGTTTTGTGAGGGGAACGGGTGGGAGGGGTCCGAGGTTGGGAATATGTATGCAGGGGCGCGGATTTCGCGCCTGAACAGCAGATCAGAGTTAAAATAGATGCCCTCGAAGGAATAGCCTGGTGTTGCAAGTACCGAGCGCAACACCGCGGTGACATCGTCGCGAAGTTGAAGCTGCGAAGGAGGAATAAAATAGTCCAGGCCATTAGATGTTCACCGGGGGTTGGTATTTTCTCGCGTTGTTGTTGTTTTTTTCTCTTTCTTTGCCGTACACGTAGTACGTTTTTAGGGGAAGGCCCGGCCGCAAATTTTGCGAGTAAGCGAGTATTTTTTTCATCACCTCGCATTGCTGCCTTCTCAATTGTCCAAAATATTTTTCTGTCGCGCCCACCACCCATGTTCGGGGGCCGCACCGTACATGCGCTGCGTGGAAGATGGTGCTGTCAGTGCGCTGGGGATGGTGAAGAGTGTTGGGCGGCGAGCACAAGGCGCGATCGACGCTGCTCTGGCTGGTTGTGTTGGGCTCATAGAGGGTGTAGTGCGGGTCCACGTCTTTTAAGCGGGGAAAGGGGGGGGGGCGTCGAGACGCTGTCGTCTGCTGACCGACCCTCTCCTCTAGCTCTTGTCATTATTTTGTTGCTTCGAATTTCTCTTCCGTTGTCTTGTTGAGCAGGAGAAATCGTCCGGTTTTCATGCGCCTCCGTCTATATGTGTCACGTATTGGTGGCACGTGCCACAGTTTTTGCCTGTGTTGGTTGCGTCTCGTTGTGGGCCAAGGTTACATACAGGTACCCACGGTTTTGCTTGTTTTGAATTGCCAGATCTTGGTACCGAATGTTTTGGCCCTATTGATTTTTTTTTTCACGTCTTTTGTTCGTGCGATGGGTGGTTCCTCCGTTCGTACGACGCTTCTTTGTGTCTTGCCGTGCTTGGAACCGTCTAAGTGCGATGTATCGATATCGTGGTGGTATGCATAGCACACCGTCCCGTCATTCAAATTCAATCAAGACTTCAATCATGGAACATTGCTGCTGCTGGTTGTTGAAGGCAGACGAGACACAGCCGGCCGTCTACGCAGATCGTCGTCTCTTGTACCCCTCTCACCGTGGGTGCACTCAAAGTGTTGCTTTTTTTGGCTGGGACAGATCGATAGGTCGCGAATACTCTCGGCCAGTGGTGTGGCGTTCCTCGACTGCACGTCGCTCTGTCCTCCTTTTCCTTCCTTGTGTCGCTCACTCTATGCATACGACCGACCGTAATCTGTGGTACAACGGCTCTTTCCAAGGATTGATCACTTCTTTTTTTTCTTACAAACGCATCACGAAATAATCATCTCTTCCCCAGACAGAGAGTCCGGGATAGATGGGATTTGTTTCTTCGAACGAACGGTAGTCTAGACGCCGACCGACGCAAAAACGAAACAAGGGCTATCCTCCTCCCTCCCTCCCTCCCTCCCTCCCTCCCTCACGAGCTCTCGGCGGGATTCCCAAGAAACTTACGGACGGACAACGCGCCCCTCCACAAAGTGTTTCTTTTCTTGTTAACAGCTCACAGCGGAACGTTGTGTTTCTCCAACTTTCCAATGGACAGCAGTAGTGATTCCGGTAATATACCTTTTTTTTTCTTCAGGGGGCGGGTGGAGAGACCACGCTTCATCTACAGTATACACAAAGGTTTTGATAGGTTGGAACCCAAGAACCAAGCCTCTCGACAACACGGGCTAACGGCCGAGCACGCGCTGCACGGTCAACGCTACACAACGAACTTCAGGCTAGCGGGAACGGCTAACTTACGCCGACATCTCCTACTGAGACGATGTCGATGATAATTTCTATGGTCCACCGCGTTGAGACATCAATTTTATCCCTGCAGGCAGGTAGCTGACTCCCCTCTACGACGCCCTCTCAACGTCACCGATGGGCTCGTGTCGCACTTTGAACACCAAGCCCTCAGCGCATACCAAACCGCAGCCGCTACAACTGTCCATGTGGGTAACACGGGGCTGGTGTAGAGTAATTACTACGCGACCAAAAACCTTAAAAGGCAGGCGGGCAGGCAGCGTCTTCCTTCATCCGATGTCCCTGTCGGTGAACGACTTCCGCCGTTGCCACCACCACACCAACCTCAGGACGCTGTCGATGGTCCAGATGCGGATTCGAAGGTCTGCCCAGTCCCACCAAGACAGGCCTCTGGGGGCCGTCATGCCCCGCTCGGAGGAGACTAGGCGGTTAACGCCGGCGTGGGGGCTGCCGAGGGCGAGCTTCGCCGGGTGACGGAGCCCCTGTGTAAACCGTTTTGTGTGTGTCGGACAGGGTGGTGGTAGAGGAGAGGGAGGGGGGAAAAATAGAGGCACAGACAAAGAGAGGAAGAGAGAGAGAGAGAGACACACACAGAGGATTACAGAGACGCACATAAAACGGAGAGGGGAGGGGGAGAGACACACAAACGAGAGACGGAGAGGAACGAAACCAAGAAGGGACGTCATATTCTTAAGGCAGAGATCATGTTGTCATCTCCGCTCCTATATTAAAAGCCGTTCCGATCTCTGTTCAGCACCAGGTCCCTTCTAATATCCCAACATAATAGTAGTTAGTACTGGTTCACCTGAGGCGGACGTCCTCCATGGTCACAGGTTAACTACTACCCCCAAAAGGGTACATTGTGAAAAATCAAAGAGGAAACGAAAGGACCGAGCGACGAGAATCAACCGGAAGAAGAGGCCCCATACAGGCAGTAGTGAGACGTCGCGCGGGCGACATGTCGGACAAACGGGATTCGTATGTTACGGAGAGCGAGAGAGAGAGAGAGAGAGAGAGAGAGAGAGAGAGAGAGAGAGAGAGAGAGAGAGAGCCAACCGCACTCATTCGACACGCGAGGCCAAGAAAAATCACAACAACAACAAGAAGCCATCACCAATCAAGACACCAACTTGCGTGATTCTATCCTTGTACCCCCTCGTGGCCGGAGTGCATTCACCGTCGCGTGCTATTGGCACAAACTTACTGCTGGTGCGCCGAAAAACAGCAGGATGTAAGGGGAGAGTACAGCAGTATCTGGCTCTTGAAACTCCGTGTGAACAAAAAGCAAAATTTACCTCTTTCTCCAAGAACTCCCGGAACGCCTCCTCCTCGGAGAGGGCCTTGCTGCTCTCCACGAAACCCTCGGCTTCTTCTCGAGACATCCTTTCAGGGGTTTCCATCGCGGGGGCGGCGGCAGCGGTGGTGTTGGGGATGTTGAGACCTCTTACGGCACTCTCTGCCAGCACGATGAGTCGATCCCTCGTCGTACCTCCGAGGTCCTGCGTGGTGATTTTTGAAGCGGGAGATGCCCGCGCGGAGTTGGGGCGGGGCGGCAGGGGTGATGACGGTGTGGGGGTGACGATGCGGTGGGGGTGACAGTGGGGTATGGGGTTGACCATGCGGCGGGGGTGACGGTGTAGGGTGTGGGGGTGGCAGTGACGAGGTGATGGGTGGGGTGGGGGCTACCGCGTGCGTGTGTTCATTCCTTACTTGCCCTCGACACGTTCGGCGGCTACGGAGTACTTCCCTGTCAAGACTCGACCAAAATCTGGAGGAGGAAAAGTGACGATTGCTGCCACATCTGGCATGCGAAAATCACTGCCTTTCTTATCGCGTACTCTCGACTACCTTGCCTTCTTGAACATTTTGCAATGATCATGCATCACTCTAGAGGCGGGGCGGCGGGGGGGGGGGGGGGGTAGACGGGGAAAAAAAGGCGAAAACGTTACGCAAGCCTGGTCACCTGTAAATCTTCTCGTACAGATCAAGTCACAAAAAGACGGCGGGGGGTAGATGACGGCGGTGTAGAAATACGCTTGTCACGGAAAACCCACAGACATCAACACCACCACCACCACAAACACAAAAAAAAAATAAACACCACGGCCCCTCGCGCACCTTGTTCAGACTCCGGACAAGATCGCTGGTGCGCATGACGAAGAGCATATCTCTGGGGAGCCTCTCTAGGAAGGCGTTTAGGCTATCGTGTGACAAGATAACCTTGTACTTGGCCACCAGCGCCTGTCGCTCCTCCTCCGTTATTCGTTGCCCGGTTCTGCAGACAGAGAGAACCACACACACAGATACACCGGACCACATTTTGCGTTAGTCCGGCTCGTGGAAAGCACACTCTTATCACCGACGTTTCGCCTGAGGGAGGGACGTCAAGCGCCACGCGGCCAGCGCGCCTCGTACTGTACGCGATCCGTACCCGCCGGATTGTCGATACCGCCCCTCCCCGCTCTAACAAAGCCTTTCTCAGTGCGAGTCTCATCCCGCTCTAACATTCTCAACGCGAGTCTCATCCTGTTCCAACAACGTCTTTCTCAATGCGACTCTCATTCCGTTCTAACAAACGCCTTTCTCTCTGCTGCAAATCTCATCCCGTTCTAACAACGTCTTTCTCAGTGCGAGTCTCATCCCGTTCTAACAAACGCCTTTCTCTCTGCTGCAAATCTCATCCCGTTCTAACAACGTCTTTTTCAGTGCGAGTCTCACCCCGTTCAAACAAACGTCTTATTAGTCAGTCTCTGCTGCAAGTCTCATCTCGTTCCCGCCTGCCCAATCACCACTCGCTCAACTCACCGCGCCGTCGTGGACGTAGGCCGCCATGTCAGGATGAGCGACAATGCGTCGTAGAGGCCGGGCTCCACCCCGAGATCGACGGCGCAGCGCTCCCCCAGCGCGGTATCCCTCGTCATGAACGCCTTCCAAAGCTTGGAGTATGTCAGGCGGAAGTCTGGGTCTAGGCGACGGTACATGCCATGGTCGAGGAGGACTACCTGTGCTCGGGGCGTCAGGAGGGGGGAGGTTAGGGATGGATGGCGCGCGGGGGGGGGGGGGGGGGGGGGGGGGGGGGCCTTCTGGGGGAAAAAATTAAAAGGGGGGATTTTTTCCAAAACCAAAAAAAAAAAAAATCGGGGGGGAACCCCAAAAAAAATCCCAAACCCCCCCCTTTCGTTTTAAAAAACTGCCCGGGGGGAAAGGGTACCCCCGGGGCCAATTCCCAAAACCAGGTTCCCCCCCAAAAAGAAAAAAGGGGGGGGTTTTTTTGCCCCCCCCCCGGCCCCCCGGGGAAAGGCCCCGGGAAAACCCCGACCCCCCCTTTTTCCCCAAAAAAAAAGGCCCCAGGGGCAAACCAAAAAATTCCATTCAT
>FN649727.1:7784057-7795040 GCA_000310025.1 Ectocarpus siliculosus | reverse complement strand
CAGGGGGGGGGGGGTAGGGCGTCTTCTGGCTGAGAGAGTTAACAGGGGGTAATTTCGCAGAGCACAAAAAAAAAAACAGTCGGGGGTAACGCCAATAGACATCACACAGCAGCCCGTTCGCGTTGACAAGACTGCCGTAGGGTACAGGTCAACCGCAGGCACGACTACCAAGACCGACGTCACACGCAACAAGCAAAACTGCTGGTGTTGTCTTGCCTACACCCAGGCATCCCTGGCAAATGCCACGGTAAACACCGTAGCCCAACATTTGCCCCAGAAAAAGAGGCCTCAAGGCCAAACCAAACGATCAGCATCAATCAAGGCGAGACCACAACATCATCATCATCATCAGGAGCGGTCACCTGGTGCGCGACGCTGTTCCGCTTCGGTGCCGCCGATCTTGCGGCGCCCTCCGATTCTGCGGTGCCCCTGGCCGCCGCCTTCGCGTTCCTCGATGAAGGCTTGGGCCGCACCATGAGGTTGCCTGGGTGTGGATCGCAGTGCAGAAACCTGGGGCATGTTCGGTGGTACAAGCATTCCGCCGACGATCTCAGAGTGATATCCAATCCAACACAGCAACTAGTCCGTGGCTGCTGAGGCTGAGTGGGTGCAGACAGAGCAATAAGTCTGCGGCTGTTTGGCGATAGCAAAGAGCGGGTGCACTTTCTTTCACGAGGGCTTTAGGATTGTGTACAAGAATACTTCAACGTGGTTCGCGCGGCTGCCACGCCAACGTACTGAGAAAGGTGTTCGCGTCGTACATTGATCAAATACACATGAACCTTAGCATGTGCGTGATCTACAGAGCACCGGCGACTCACACTAGGTAGGAAAAAAACGAAGTAAGAAACAAGAGATACGGCAGAGGCAGCAGTGGCTCCAAGACAAGTTGTACAATACACACAAGAACACGAAAAAAGAAGGGCTGGATGCGGACAAAACCTCTCCGGTTCTTACCCATGGCAGTAAATCATGTCCCCGAACGTTCTCGTGACCGTTCGAGCCACTCCGGTGGGGTCCATCCCCCTTCGCTCGATCCCCTCCCTGTCGCTAATCTTAAGGCCGTGCACGAAATCCATCGTCAACACCTGTCACAGGCGTTCGAAACCAGGCAGCAAACACCTTGGTAAAATATCACGTACGGTTTCGGGCGTCGACGACGTGTGGGTGGGTGCCATTTCCTCGCGCAGAAACAAGCACCGAAGACGATAGATCCTCGCCCGCCTACCCTACAAATACAAGGACGGAGCGCACGGGGCTCCGTGAAGGCTCGGGGGGAGAGGGGGGAGGGAGTCCAACAGAGTAGCCGAGGCGTGTACTCCAACGACTCGACGCTACAGACGCGGAGGCAATGGGCAAGGGCGACCGTTCAACATCATGCAAGACCGTGCCAATGCCTGGCGCAAGAGGCAGCTATTTCCACTAGCAGGAAGCAAGTCGAACGAGAGCACGCCGGGGTTCCGTGGGGCTCGGCAAGTGGGTTTGACATCTTGCCAGGGTGGTTCAACGATTTTTTCGGGTTCCTCTAGGAGCTCTTCGGGTTCCAGTGGCTGGATATACCCGGATATCCCAGCCTCCCAGACCACCACTCCTCCATGGACTACTGTACCACTACAACTGCACCAACCGCGCCCGCCTCCCAGACACACCCGTAAGCCTTGCCAAAACAAGTGCGGCGGAAAATCCTCCAGCGTATTTGTAGCACCACTGCCGTACGTGGTGCACAAGACACAGAGAGGACCGAGGGGTCGCGCACACAAAACAAAAAAAGCGCAGCAGCAGCAGTAGCACATAATTTCCCCCACAAAGAATCACAACACAGCAGTATGTAGCCTTTTCCACAGCGGGGCGGCAACGCACCCTTCTGCTGGAGAGGTCCCAGTGAATCGACGGCACGAAGACGTTCGGGTTCCCTCTGAACATCCTTGCAACCCTCTCCGAGTTCGTCCCTTCCTGCACAAAGTCTGCATCAGCCAAGAAAAAAGGAAAGAGCTCTTCGTGAGGCCATGGAATGCATGCACTGTAGACAGGATCATGGAACAGAGAATCATGCGTCAGACGCAAGAAAAATCACCAGGTCTAAAGAGAGAAAAGGAACAAGAAAGAGAGAGAATGAGAAAGACAGAGACAAGTAGAGATCGAAAGCGACAGAGAGAGAGAGAGAGATACAGAAAGAGAAAGAGGCCCGTTGTATTTTTCGATACGCGGGCGGCGTTATTTCTCTGGGCACGTGGTCCTGGGTGTCTTGCTCTTTTCGCCGTGGCAGCGGGCTGGTGTCTTTCCCAAACCGAAAAACTTTCTCTCTCTCTCTCTCTCTCTCTGTCTCTCTCTCTCTCTGCATCCCTCCCTCTCCCCACCCCCCTCTCTCTATTCCTCATTGTGTGTCCCCCCTCCTCCCCTCCCTACATGTAACTCCTTGGCCTGTCTCACCCAGCTCTAGGCTGATGCTTTCCTCGAACTCGGGAAACAACCACGTGTACTGGTACTCCGGGAACACGGCTCCTAGCAGACCCGCCAGAAACCGCATACCCAGCAAGTCCTTGTGCACCTTCCCGCCAGAGTCCGGAGGGGGGAATTAGCGGGACACCGTGAAAACGGAAAACAACGAGAAGATGCGTTTTCAACACCAGCGCACAAGTCGATTCAAGAGGGGCAAATTCCCCTGCAAAATTAGAAGGCCAACCCGGGAGTTCCATGAAGAATAGTCCCCTGGAGGCAGGAAATCCCTCGGAAAAGGTTCGGGTGTACAAGACCTACGACCGTATCGAACAACAACAACAACAACGACGACAAACGACAAAGACGACGACATGATCATCAACAACAACAACAACAACAACAACAACAACTACGAACCAGTACAAAATCAACAACGCGCAAAGATCCTACCTGGCTTTCTAGCCCCGGGTACTGGAGCTTCACCGCCACCTCCTCGCCAGCCAATGTCACAGCACGATGCACCTGACATAAAAACACACACACACACACACACACACACACACAACGTTTCTGTCTTTGATCCGGAGAATAGATCAATCTCCCCCATGCCGCCCCCTCACGGGGTCCCAGTTCATGGCATTTAGAAGTGTTTCGTGTTTTCAACCGCACTGAGACTGACGTCTTTTCATTGGTCAGCCGGTTAGCGCGGACGATCCCAATAATAAAAAAACACACACACAACACACACATGTGGACAAAAAAGGATAAATGATTAACTATTACCATTTCGAGCGAGCTTTCGTCGTGTGTTTCCTCGCGCTCTTGCTTGCAGTACACTGGTGTCGCCATGCGTGTGCGATTAGCGGCGAACAACCAAGCACGTGTGGTCGAGATGGGTTTATACGCAGGAGTGGTCATCGTCTTGAAAGGAGAGAGACCCTGGTACATGAGTAGTTGATGTTTTAAGCTTGTTGACCAATGCGCAGACGTTGCAGCTGTCCACCCCTCTCCAAAATGAAAATTGCAACAACGAAAGAGGAAAACCGTCGCTGGACAAAACCACACGACACTACAACAACATCAACAACTACAACCACTACTACTGCTACTACTACTTGAAGCGTACTTCTATCTACTGCTGCATGCACCTGCGCAAGGCTGGCGGCGGCGATAGCCTTCTCGTCGAACTCCCGAAACAACTCCGAGATCTCGGCCCCCAGCTCCCTCCTCACGGTCCTCGCCACCTCGCTCAATTCCACGCTGACAACACGCCGACAGACGCGGAGAGGGGACAAGACAATATGGCCACAGATGCACGTGGTAAAAATGTTGTCGTGCGGTTTGCCGAGGAGAGCAGACCGGGGGGAAAAGAGAACGAAGCTTGACAATGTGCCGCCGTGCGTCAGGAAGATAGCTGAGCGTTGACTCCTCACGGCGATGCCTTGCCCTTTCTTATCACCGTCAAGCCCCTCCTCAGTGTTCTCCCTGCTGCTGTCCTTGGTATTAGCACCGCATCCACCGCTCGCGGTATCTTCCTATCGCACGGTCTTTTGCCCCTTGTCGATTGAAGAACTCCGAGCCGGGAGCAGGTTCGGCAGAGAAGAACCCCGCCACAGCAGTAGCAGAAATGCGGCAATACGTCCACTCTTCTCTCATGGTCTTGCACACGGACTTGAGTTATATACCTTCGCGTGTGAGATGTGACGACACGCAGTCGGACCGACCCAAGGTTGTGTCTGTTCGGCCTCGCCTGCGGCACAACTACCCTCCCGTGATTTACCGGTGTGCTTAGGAGCCGAATGGCACTGCGAAAAAGCAAGGAGCGGAGACAGTTGTGTGGCTCTATCGCTGCACATGACACACCCATGCACAACCACACGCAGAAAACTACGCGACGGACCCCCCTCCCCCCCGCCCGCCTCGAAAAAATCAAACAGCACCGCCGTGAGGACAATAGACGGGGACGAAGAAACGTTCCTGATCTCCCTCCAAAAACAAGAAATTTGTTCTTCAACGGTGAGTCACCGGTCTTCCTGAAGAGCACGCTCACTAGAGGATCATGTCCAACTGTTCCGCCGCACTATCCTGCGGATCATTCCCGGTACGCACGCGTACGTATACCATTGTATGCGCGTGTTCCGAGACACTTTAACAGGGGTACACATCTGCCTCGCTCAATTACGTACGTGTGTCCCACCTGGGGTTGCGATCCTGCAAGACCTTGAGAGTCTCCGTGAACTCCTTCGGCAGGACGTGGTTCATGGACGAGACGTACTGCCCGAACTTGGTGTAAACGCCGCCGTGTATCGAGCACACGTGGAGCAGGCGCTGGGCTGCCCGTAGGTTGACCTCCTTTCGTACAGCCTCGTACTCGTCGGATCCCCTCTCGAGGTTCCTTAGACTATTCTCGGATTAGATTTCGGTTGGGGGGGGGAAACAAGACGGCTTAGTTAAACAAAAGGAGGGGTTAAGGGCTTGCACTAGGGCATATTAAAGCTGAGCGAGTGCACCGCGGTACTTGCGCGGGGGTGGGTGGGGGGGCATGCATACATACACAGGCTGTGTAGCTCCTGCTAAGATCGAGACACGAGCGTTTGCGTCTCCTAGTCATTGTAACGAGAGTGCACCGCCGAAAGCGTCGTGTGTTTCCTCATGTAGCATCGACCGCACTGCCTGTGAGACTGCCGCCAACGAGAAGGGGGCGTACACGCTGTATGCGTTCGGAGGCGTGTTTTGTCGGGGGGTGGTGTACATCAGACATCCCCATTTGCGACACCTTGAGACACCGTCCCTCAGCTGGGTGTGGCTCCGTCTACGACGAAGGCAGTACTTTGGGCGGGATGGCTTTGGGTTGCATCGGAAGACACAACGTGAAAGCATTAATCAAGAGGAGGGATGAAAGGAAAGCAACGACAACCCGCATCTGTGGTCGGACAAAAGAGTCAGTTCCACACAGCAGAAAGGTGAATTCATGCTGAAGGAAGGGGTCAAAATCCCATTACACTGGCGGCGTCGTTTGGGCACGGTCGTGTTGCTTGATTCTTGCTTTCGATAATTTTTTTCGCCTTCGTCTGCTGCGTAGCGGCAAGGTCATGGCCTTGACCCTACGTAAGCATGTCGACTCCTGATAAGCCGTGAGGTCGCAGCGACTCTGCTACCTCGAGCCCTGTCCCTTTGTCGCAGTCCACCACTCTTGATGGTTAGAATGTTTGGTTCGCATGTTTTGAGTAGGTCGCGCTTTTGTGGACGGTTCACCGCGTACTGCTGTACCGACATGTTGAATGCTCTTAGAGCTTACTGTAGGGTTAGAGAGCGGTTATCGCGTCAAAATATGTCCCAGAGGACCGGCGAGCGAGTGGCTCGTCAAACCATACCCCGAAGGGTTGGCGAGATACAGCAGTACACTAAAGTAGAGCAGTGCGGAGGAAAGTGAAAGTGTCGTGTGTCCCCACAGTACTTCAGCAGCTCCGACATGCCGTTGCATGCACAAAAACAGACTAAATTTCCGTGATACCAGAGGCCTGAGATATAGAGATATACTGCGCAAAGGACTCCGGGGAAAAAAAATATGCGCTTATCGGCCATGAAGACGAGGAAGAGGCTTTGTTGGCACCTACAGGTATCGGTATCCCTGTCGACGTACAGGAGCAATACTGCTGTAGCATTAGGGGGGGAGGTTGGGGAGGTACATACGTACCTGAGAGAGCGAAAAGGTTTCAGAACACGGCCATAACAGCTGCACTTACAAGTACACACAAGTTTCTCTTGTCCCTGCGGGGGTCGGCAACTCGACATGTCGCCCACCACGCGCATTTCCTACCAGTTCAACACACATGCCGTTCAGCCACTACACTCAAACCCTCATAGCTGGTTCATGTCCCTGCAACTCGCACTGCTTGCACTGACCGGTACTTATAGTCCAAGCTGACGGCCGCTCCGTACCCGAAGGCGCGGCCGAAGCGAATTGCGCCATTTGCGGCCCCTGTAACGGCGTCCCGTCGATCTCGGTCGGTTAAAGCAACGCCAGTCGCTGCTGCACTCGCCACCGCCACGCGCCTCGCCACCGAAACAGACATACTGCTGTGCTGTCTGCTGCCTCGCTTGCTGAGTCGTCCGGAGATGGGGGCACCAGGACAGGAAACAAACGGCACCGTCGTTGCGGGTACCCTCATGTGCAATTACGGTGCCCCCATTGCTCGCTCCGCGGGAGCAACCAGAAGAACTGCATCTGATCTGCCACGTGCACCTCCGCAGGGTCAGCTGGGCAGGATAGTGTGCACACGCCGCGATCCTCTGTCCACCATTGCGTTGTCGAATCAAGCGCGTGTTCCGGCTGAATTTATTCCTGCAGACCCCACCCTGGTAGAGGCACGCGGAGGAGCACCCGCTGCTAGGGATCGCGGAGCAGCAGTGTATGGCAACAACCGGAATTGTACATCAACCGCTGCTGCCCCGCTGGTGAGAAGCGAGAGCATCGGACTGCTGCTGCCCAAGGAGGTCAAACAGGCAAGGGTCTGCGGTGGAAGAGGGAAGAGGAATTGCTCTCCCGGACAGCAGTTGCAAGGCTTGGTGCCGATAGACCCAGATCAGCAGGGTCGTCATATCATGTCGGAGGTCAGGCTTTCGACGGTGATCCTGGTGTGCGCCGGTTTCGGCGTGCTTGCCTTTATCTCGGGCTCTGCGGAGAACATCTGGCGGAAGGTCAAGCTGGCCGGCATCGGCGCGGTCCACATGCTACTGTCCAAGGACAAGAAGTTCAAGCCCGAGGTGTGCCTCTCGAGGATTTCTGAAAGAGATACGTTTGGAGCCTCTTTGAGGTTGCGAGAGACAGATAGTGGTCTGCTGGTATGAAGTACTGCTGTAGTACAGTAGCTCTCGGTAGGGCTGCCGCTGGTGGGGGCCAACACCGTACCGTTTCCCGTACCGATCGCGACGGTTGTGGTGGTTGCGCTCATCGTGGGACTTCGGTAGTCACGGGAGATATCACGTACACACAGTTGCAGCGTTAAGGCTGACAACCTTGGTTTTGCTTGTTTCCAGCGGTTTCGGATACGCGGGCCGATCCTTTCGTTCTCATTTCACGTAGTTGATGCAGAACAAAAAGGTGCTGCGGTGGATCTCCTGATGGCGTGTCTTATGGTGGTCCATCCCCCCCCCCCCCCCCCGGTTTTGTTGGTTGATCTTAACGTTGCGTCTCAGGTGGATTCGGGCAAGGTGCGCGTGGACTCAACCTCTCGTCGGAAGAGGATAATCTTCATCAGGCACGGAGAGTCTGAATGGAACGAGGTGTGAGAGGGCTGGGAGTTGGGGCGGCCGGGCCTGGGTACCGCTGTAGTTGTTTCTGGTGCTGGAAGAAACTTGCCGGGTGTCGGGGGCATCCCATGACAAGGATTCCACGGTTTTCTTAACTTTGGAACGCGGTCTACCCACGACGGGGCCAGAACGCTTAGGTTAGCTACACCCCAACGGTCCCCGCTGTAAGTCTCCCATCCTTTGTCCCCCAATCCTTACGTCGCGGGGTGCCCCGTGCTCCGTGGCCGTATGATATCTGCGTTGACAAGCGCCAAGAGGCTGAAGCAGACGATCCCCTCCGCCTTGCTAAACGTGCCATCCGAAGGTGTTCAACCGGGGATTTGGGCCTTCGTTTTTGGTGCGGCTGGTGAGCGCTTTCGTGAGGGAGGTGATGATGTTGTCCACGCGCGACAGCGTGTTCTTCGATTCCCCTCTCAGCAACACCGGCATCCAGCAGGTGCGATCTTGTTTCTAAGATGTCCTGCCGCGAGTGGAAGGCTGGCAGTTGGTGGTAGAGAGATGGGTTTGCTGCGCGTTTGCCACCGGAGTATTGCTGCCGTCGCGCTTTGTGCGCTAGCCGAGGTCTCCACTCCTTTCGCCCTTGTCGCTGTTGCGTTTGACGTCCGCGGCAGTGCCAAACTTTAACTTTGTGTCACGTCGACAGAGAAGCTTTTGAGCATTTCGTCGCTTTCAAGCACTTTTTTGCGGTGCCCCTGTCAGCGCCCTTGCGGCCAATACCATGCGGGGGAAAAAGTGCCCTTGCCAGTGCTCTTGCGGGGCCCCTCCTCAGCCCCCAACCTAGAAGCTGTTCGTGAGTGATGACCCCCCGTCCATCCCTCGCTCCCGCCTCCCGGCTTTCGCGCGTGTACGATCAGACCCAGGAGCTCATTCGGTTCCTGCAAAAGACTCCCGACAGTTTCTCGGGATCAGGGGTAAGGAGCCGCCACCCACCCTTGCCATACATGTTTACTTCGAAGGAAAAGATTGCGATGCTAGCGGCTAACAGCAGTGGATGCAACCCGTTTAAGAGAGTCATTTCAAGTTCTTCGGACACGCTCGCAAGCGCTCGAAAATTTCTGGGTTGGAACGCGTTCTGGTGGCGTTGGTAGCGGTATATGCACATTTCCCCTAGCAGAGAGGCAGCCGCTGCAGTTTCGTGGGGTTGCTGGATAAGGTGCATTGCCAGGTACGGCGGCACTAGAACGTCCAGCTGCGCCTTCACCGCGCTCAAAAGTGAGCTTTGGCTGGCGTGCGCGATGCTCAGAAAGTGTACTCACAATCACTGAAATACTAGCCTTTTGAGATACAACAGCGCCCTTTCTGCTTAAGTGTCCGACCAAAACTGCATGTAGTCGTTGGTCAGAGTTACCACAGCCATGCAAGATGAATCCTCTTTCCCCCTACTCTCGTCCACCCCTCCATCGCCGCCGTGCTCCCTCTTGCCTCACGCACGTTGCCGAAAAACGTCTTCTCTACCGCTAAATTACGCCACGCGCCGATATCCTGTATGACCCCCGTCGAGATAGGTTGCGGATGCGGTGGCGACGCTTCGGGGAGGCTCGACGCAATCGTCGCAGTCGTCAGTGGTCGTGACTTCCAACCTTCGGCGTGCCATCGCCACCGGGCTGATCACGCTCTGGGAGCGTTTGAGAGGCGGAGAGGAGCGCTACCTCGTCCACAGCGCCTTGCAGGCAAGACACCACCGGAGAGGGGGCTCCGTACATGGGGGGGGTAGGTAGGTAGGAGTGTTTACCCTTAGAATTTTCCGGCCGAAGAAGAACGCTCGGCGGCATTGGGGTGTGTTCACCGAAGGCGCTGCCTTGCGAATCCGCTTTTTGTGCATGTACACTGTACCCATGTACAATGTATAGGATGCCACCTCTCCCTATCCTTGGCGCTGAATATGTTTTGTGTCGACATGCCGCCATATACGTTTGCGCGGTATTTTAGGAGATGACGTTCAACATCGACGGGATTTCGCTGTTGGAGCGAGGGGAAAAGCCGGATGAAGGTCTCGCCAAGGAGCTAGGTGAGATATCTACGCCGGCCAGCCTACCCACCTTTTGTAGCTTTCGTAGCCCTGCCACCGCCACGCTCGCCTTTTCCCGTCGGTGGCGGCGGCTACCTATGATGCCGTCTGCAACACCGGTGCTCAAGTGGGGTTTCATTCGGGGTGGAACGCCAAGCGTTGGTTTCGACGCACTTAACCTGCTGACCTCATCACCGTTACTGCTGTTTTTTCTTGAATTTTTCACATGTCCCGACCTCGTGACCCCCACCCGCCCGGCTGCTGCTGCTGCTGCTGCTGATGTGGTGTCGTTTTGCGGGACCCCTCACCTCTTGCCTGCTTGGTTCCAACCCAAGCCGTAGCCCTCGCTTGATGTTTTTTTCTGAAGGAGATACACCCAATTTTTAACGTGGCCAGGCGGAAACGTTGTCTTCGACGCGGAGTTCAACGTGGGCACGAAGGCGTTGGGCAACACGGGGATGAAGCGCATGAAGGCACTCGCGGAGTGGGCATCGCAAAGGCCGGAAGACACGGTGGTGTGCGTGGGGCACTCCCTCTACTTCCGCTCGTTTTTTCGGGTGTGTTTTTGTGAAAGAGAGGTGGGGGGGGGGGTGTACTCATAGTCGTGCATGCCGTAGTCGTTTGACCATTGACCTCGCATCCCTACAAAGCCGGGACGGAGCACGCCGGGTTCTCACCGGACCAGACTCTCACATCACCAAGCGCGAAGCGCCGTGAGGTATTTGGCGAGTCGCATGAAGGGTGAGCTGCATCCTGCTAAGGGTGTTCGGCATCTTGTGCTTACTTCCTTGCGTACGGATGACAGCTACGTATGACTTAATTTATTTTCTGGTGCTTTCACTGACTTAATTTATTTTCTGGTGCTTTCACTTCCAGAGACAGTTGTAAGCACTGTGTAACTGCCTCGAGGAAGCTTGACCATTTTAACACAACGTGGTGCGATCATCCCCCGTTGCGCGGAGTGAGGTTTCTCGACCCCGCACAACATGATCTACTCGACCACCATTATGGTTACCGCCAAAAAAAAAACCAGAGGTAAAAAAAAAAGACGGTAACCTGGTTGCCGAGTTCACGAAGTGAATTGGCTTGTTTTACAACGTCGTTGCCAATCGACGAAAACCCAATCCCGATGGCAAACACCGAGTGGGGGGCTTGTTTTACAACGTCGTTGCCAAGCGACGAAAACCCAAACCCCGATGGCAAACACCGGGGGGGGGGGGGGG
>FN649727.1:7747559-7772882 GCA_000310025.1 Ectocarpus siliculosus | reverse complement strand
CCCCCCCCCCCCCCCCCCCCGCCTTGGCACACAGGGGGGGGCATGGGGGTTAGGCCCCCAATGAAAACAACCAGAGCTTTTTCCCCGGGAGATCCCCCGGGAGGAGAGGGGTTTTCACGTTCGGCGCAGCTCCTCCCCCTTTCATTCCCGGCGGCAGCGCCAGCGGCTTCCGGGTTCCCCCCTCCCCCCCCCCCCCCGCCCTCGCACACATGCGTGGGCATCGCGGCTACGACGCCAATCGAAACAAGCAGAGCTTGTTGCCCGGGAGATGCCGCAGGAGGAGAGGGGTATTCACGATCAGCGCAGCTACTGCCGTATGAAGTCTTTTGAAGTCTTTGTTTCATCCATAGACCCTGAGCGCGCGCGGCCGGGCGGGGGTAGAGGGGGGTGGAGAGCGAATGTTCTCTGGCATAGTTTGACGATTTTCGTCTGGTTGCTTGTAGAATAGGAAGTGGTGTAGAGAAACAACGTTGAGAGTATGTCCGCTTTCCGGGCTGTTGGCTTTGCATCCAAAAATACAATAACAGTAAATGTGCAAAGAGAGTTTGTACGCAGGCTACATGCGGAACTAGAGTGTCCAATTGTAACGGGGTGTCCAACGGGAAATCCGTCCCATGCATGTAATTGGTGATTCCTGAACGTCGTGGTTGTTTGATATCCTCGAGTGTGCCCTCGGAGGTATTGCCTCTGGCTTGGGCCGCTGCTGTCTCCGTCTGGCTTGATTTGTATTCAGGCATCCGCACCCACCCTTGTTTGACGTATTTTTTTCTTTCAAGTTTTACGTAAACTTCCACAACAGGCAAGAACGCTTGTCGTGGAATGCATGCAGTTTTTGCGGCGCTAGACTGCCGCGGGGAACGCTGATCTAACGCCCACGGTCTGGTCTTGATTGCGCAAAAGGAACCCCTTTGAATTGAGGCTAGCTAGTAGTTGTTCCGGTTGAAGGATAGCAAATTACATGTAGCAGCCGTCCGAGAAAATCCGACGTTCTCATCGAGTTCGAGGTCTTGTTCGAAAACGTATCCTTCACCACGCTCTTGTATGTCTCGTACAACCTACACCGACCACACCCTTTATGCTTTGCGGTCGTGTTTTCGTTTCTGGTACCTTGTGCCATGAGTGATGTGTTCACGAAGAGTCGCGAACGAACTGAAGAGTAAATATCATTTAGCCCCTCCAAACTACACTCTGGGCACGGCATGGAACGAATGATGGGAATGTATGACACGTTATCATCCATGTGTTAGTCGTTGCGTGGTTCCTCCAAATTCACCCATGTGCGGGGGTAGCTCGGGTATCGGACCGCCTTCTCCCTTACATGCACACAACATACTGCGAGTATCTGCTGTGCGTAAAAATTCCGGGCGTGATTTTCTGGTGGCCACCACACTGACTGCTTGCTGTCCATTCACAACCTTTTGGGTTTGTTGCATTACTTTCTTGCCAGTGTTCAAACCGCCTGCACGATACTACGCAAACAACGTCAACTTTTTCCTGACATGTGTTACTATGATTCTAGGTTCTCGACAGCAGCAAGGTTCGAGGGGGGTTGATGACATATATCTCGAATGGGTAGTCTTTCTGTGTGTGTTTTTATTATTCCTTAATTACAACGAGCACACTCATCAAGGGGGCACGCAGATGAGACAGACTTAACCCGAAAAATAAAATGCGGCATAACCTTTGTTTTGCTCGCTCACGATGTCACGATGGTGACTGCTCATCATCAGTTCACCACTTGGTCTGCTCACGCCGACAAAGAAAGGAAACATGAGCAGCAACAACAGGGCCCTCAAGATTGTGGTGTGTGGGCCAGTGAAAGGTGGCAAAACGTCTATTGCCAATTTCATAGCGGGGCAAACCGAGCAGATTGGAACCGGCAACAGGATATATGAGCCAACTGTCGGAGTGAGGTAAGATATACGAAGATGCACCCGATGCACGCCCACACTGCAGAAGCCCCTAGCGTGCACTCCGAACTGACCGAAGTGCGTGAGTGCTGAGAGAGAAGATCCTCGCTGGAGATATCGCGGTTCCCCGAACTTGATTTATCGGGGCGACACGCGCTCCGTCGCCCGAAAACAAACGTTGTGCGACAGCAGGGTGGGCTGTGCGCTTTGCACGCCAGGTGCCGAGAATTCCGGACGCGGTGTAGTCGAACGACCAACGAAGATCACTCAAGCGGAGCTGCTTCCGAAATTCGATGCATATTTGTTGTCGATCTTTTAGGTACAAGAAGAGTGGTCAATCTTTACAGGGCGACGGAGAAACATTAAGTGCACGATTCCCATTTGCAGGCCCCCGGCAACCTGCATACATTGTACTTCTGTTCGGTTCGCCGCCGAGCTTCTCAGGTAATCTAGTTTCCTCCATTGACGTTATCATCTGTTGGCAGAATTCTGGAGTGCGAGAAGCAACCAGGAATCACAGGAAATAAGGTTCCTGTCGAGATATGGGACGTATCTGGAGATCAAGCGTGAGTCCCGGCGATGTGCCGAGCTAAGCGAGTTGCGGGTGCTTGATGCTGCCCCATGTATAGGCAACAAGTTGGCCAATGTTCAAGATTACTAGAAACCGGACCACATCTGAATACGCTGCACCTAGCAACTCACGTGCGCGTGTGTGCGAATGGAGGAAAGCATACTGTACACATTCCGCGCCACCTCCCCTCCCTGTGCTTGTGCGGGGGTGAGGTGTGGAATATTCCTACATCACGCATGATGTATGTACAGCAGTACGATTGGTAAATACACGCAGCAGTTTATTCTCTCGGGCACCAAAGTAAGCACCCTTGTTGCTGCTATGGACAAGGCTGTTGCGGAAGTATCCATCTGCGCCTCGAGGGGTATGGACGTGCGCAAGCGTCGTTGCTTATTCGATGGCTGCTTCCAAGCAACGAAGCTCCTTCACCCCTCCGCCGCCGTCGCGCCTACTACCCGCGACCCTCCGGCAAATAACGCTTTGCTCGCGTGCGCCCGACGCAAGGTTTGAGTCGTGCTGGCCGGCAATCATGAAGGGCGTCGATGGCGTGATGCTGGTCTACAACCCGGAGATCCCAACTCACGATATCGAGGTCGGCATCTGGTGAGTTACCTACAGCAAGTGAATGGCAATGGAAGTCATGCGTAGTCTGTGGTCTTCCGAACGTTGGGGTAAATGGACTGGGAAGAGTTGTTGGCGCACTACGTTTGTGTGCGAGGTCCCCCCCCTGTCGTCACATCCGGCTCGGATCTCCTTTTGCGTGTTTTTCTCTTGTTTTGAAGGTTCGATTCGGTTTTGGCGGCTAAATACAGGCAGATGAGACATCTGGGCAGAAGGACAGGCCTGTGCCTGCAACAACTACTGCAGCAGTACATGTATTCCCCCCCGCCCATAAGAAACGAAGAAAGCGAGGCTGAGAATGCATAATAAATGGAAGAATGTGTCGAGTGTTAGCGCAGAGTTCCACGCTTAATCCCAACTACAATGCTCGACAATGGCCCCACACACACGAAAGTCAGGCTGGGCCTTGTAGTATACCTTTCGTTGAACTCTCTGTCCCAAAAGTTGTCCCTCCTCCATCCTCCCCACAATCCCGCGAAAGGCTGCCAACGTAGTCAGAGCTGGCGACAAGAAGCATCACCCCCATGTCGTTCATGTAGGAAAAGAAGAAGGAGCGGGCAGCTGGATGCAGATGGTGTGCACCGGGGAGAGGGTTGCGTTTGAGTGGGACAAATCCGGAAACAAGCTCAATCACGAAACAACCATTATGACGAAGGTCGAATGCTACCATTATGACGAAGGTCGAATGCTACCGAACACGGAGAGTGTGCAGCAGCACGTTCAAGTTGTCGGGTTGAAGGGGATACTCCTCTGGACCAGAACTACCTGTGTTCACTTGTAGTCGAAGGGATTGGCCCCGTTTGCCTGTCAAAAGTGAATCATTGTCTATGGCGCCCTTCGCCACCTCCTCCAGCTCCTGGTGCCTATCTAATATGTATCTGTTGCCTCTCCATTAAAATAACTCATGATCACATGGTGAAAACACACGCATGATTACCGTCCATGACCATGTATAGTATGTATGTATGCATGTCATGTATGTATGTTTCTCTGCCTTGATTGTTTGGCCCCCCCAAAAGGTTCGACCAGTTCGTGAAGCGGCCCAAGCTCGACAACAGGCAGTGCCAGGTCATCGCGCATAGAGCTAGCCCGACCCCGGCCCCACGATCCCGACTGCGTGAGTGCATTTTCCCTCCTCTGTTGCAGACACACACACATATATATATATATGCTAGCACACGCCCGGTCGCTGATTGAGCCAGCTGTGCTTCAACTGTAGTAGCTAGCTGCAGCTGGGTTGTCGGTGTAAGTTGCGCGAAGTTTCAATGCCGAAACCACTGTTGTTTCTTGTCTGCGTGTGTGTGCCCTACACTACTACTACCGTGGAGGGAAAGTCGGCGGCAGGCAGCAAGCAGGCGCCGTTTTTCTGTGGCAAGTGTGCTTTCTTCGCTGAACGGTACATACATACTACGTACATGCATACACACCAGCGAGCAGGCGCTCTTGTTGCCCAGGTCGGCACACGAACCAACGAACGCAAACAGTAAACATGCAGCATGTATGTGTCTGCCGGTTAGCACACTTAAAGTAAGTGTGTTGGGTTTTCGTCGCATCGCTAGTGAGAGTACTTAAACCTACCATAACGCCGTGGTGAAGCCAGCCATCAAGTCAGTCAAACGCCGTCAGCTTATTTTCTGCTGTCGTCATGTTTGAAGGATTAAACCAGAAATATACATACTATTATACGTAGTCGATGGATGGGTTCATAGATAGATAGGTAAGACTAAATACACACGTCGACCTCTGATCTGTGGATTCCTACACAAAAAAAACTGCCGGCACACATACATATTTACATACATACATACATACTGTTCATGTACGTACGTACGTACTGTACCTGGTACACGGATCGGATGTCAGTGTTTCCTCATACGTTGCATTCCGAAAGAAATTTAACTGCATACAGTACACTCAGGCATTCCGTCCGTCACCCATTATCTTACCGTAAGGATGCGGGTCTGTCTCCGCAGAAGAAGGAAGGGTATTACCGTAGTTTGTCAAAGCTTCATTGCTCGACATCTACTTATTATATTGAAGGAAGACACCACTTCATTCACTGCCGAACGGGCGGTTTTGGAATGATCTTGTCGGCACATCTTTCCTTAGTTTGACAGACGTACCGTTTGGCTTTCGCACTCTCTCTCTCTCTGCTGGTTTGTTTGTTGTTGTTGTGAAACAGTAAAGCTTTGAAAAGTGCCACCACCTCCCGCCTTGTGCTGGGACCCACACCCTTACGGCGTCTCGCTCTCATCCCCGTTGTCCTTTTCCCGTGTTCGACCTCTTGCCTTCGTCTGCGTGATCTCTGGTTGCTCCCTGCCTTGTTCACTCATTCACTCGCTCGCTTAGCACCGAAGCTGGCCAGCCTGAGCGGCAACATTCTGCACACGAATTTCGCGTCGGTATCGCAAGTCATCACCGGCTTCGAAGACTTTTTGAGAGAGGTTCACCAAGCCTCCATGACCCAACTTCGAAAATGAAAAAAAACATGTTACTTGGCGAGAACGGGGCTTGCTTGAGTGAGTGTTGTTTGTTTTCTGTCAGCCCTTTTTCTCGACACTATTTTTCATTCACTGCATTCCGTTCTTTGTTCGTGTGAAGACTAAAACGGCTACTACAACATACATACGTGCGAAGAGCTTCACGCCAATGTCTTACCATTATTTTATGACAACTCTTTGCTTATGAGCCAGGGAAGAGTCCAGACGCAGAAGAAAACGTACGAACGTTACATACGTACGTACGAACACGGTGTTCCCCCTCCGTGTGTTGCTCGTCGTGTTAAATATTATTCTCTGAGATGATGGTATTGGGCAGCCAACCGAGAAGGGCCACGTTCACACAGACAGGGCGGGTAAGGCCCGTCCGTGACTCTTACTAATGTAACGTTTTGAGTAGGGGGGGGGGTCTTGCGATCATCGCGCGCCGTCGAAACTGCTCATTCATACAACTGTAGTGGTTGTACAGTAGCAACAACGCTCATTGTGCAAGAACAATCAGTGATGCGTTTCCCCGTTGGGGGAAGGGGGGTCGTTTCATTCTCTTGTTTGGCGAACAGTTACACTTCGTACAACCTCGTTGTGTTGCGGGCAGCATCTTTTTTGTCGAAGCCCGTTTGCTAGTCTTTCGTCCCACTACCAGCAGCAACTTAGCCTCCTTCGAGAAGGCATCTCCCAGTTTGTTGGATTAGGTTGCGAGCATCGTATTTCAACTTGGAGAAGGGGGCGAACAATACATCAACTAACTGGCTGGGCCGCAGTCGTTTGTGTGTGCCTGGTTTTCGTCTCATGTATTCTTGCGCCAGTCTACGCGCCTTCCTTCTTCGCCGAAGTAGACAAATTTTACGTGTGTTTGTTGCGTGCATCATCAGCCGCGGTCGCACATTTACAGATGCAGCCACCGCTTTATCTCCGGCGAGAATCGTGCACCATTGTTGCAGGTATGTCCGATCTCTGATGATGTTTCAACAACAGCACTATCGCCAACAAACACATATTGGATCGAAGATCGAATCGAAACGCAGGTGAACCCAAGACGTCTCAGTTTTCAACGGATCACCGCGCACTGATTTATTGCTTCGGCAACACTACATGCAGCTGTTGAAATCTACGGACTGCACCATGGTCCACCGTTAGTCTCGCACCAACATCAACTCTCACGACCCCACCCTTTCACTATTTCTACTGCTACACGTCTTTTTCTCATGATCATAAGTATAATACAGGCCTATGCATACCCATGCTATTTGCATTTTCTGGTGGTTGAGACGTTTTCTCATGATCCCGCCCGTAGTCGAACCAAGCTCTGGCTAAAACTCCACGGCGTTCGCAAGCCCTTCGACCCCCCCCCCGCATACTCCCCATCACACAACTAACGAACTTAATTCATCGGCGTACAAATACCTCTTCTCGCCGTACATGAAATCACCATGGGGGCACGACCGTTTCGACTGCTGTCCAGCTCAAGACTGAGAGAACTATGCAACAAAGCGACAGTTGTTACTACGCAGACATCTCGGCGATGGCAGAAATTGAGTATGATGTATTGTTATACCAATGGCGTCTTCTTGGGAAATAAAGCACTTACTCGCAGTGTAGATTCGTGAGACGCTAAAAACCGATAAATTGTCAACAGACCGTGTGAGTGTACGTGCGTGTGCTTTTCTCAAACCTTCAACAGACCGCCCCCGGCAATATTGGACAAGCTAAACAGCCAGGTGCTTCGACTCTTGTTCATTCGTCCTTCTTCGTTAAGTGAAACAATTACCGTACAGGAAAAAAGTCGAAGAGCAAGCGAACGGACTGTGTGCCGTCGCCTACAACACCCCGTCAAAGTCAAGAATAATCCCCCCACCAAAAAAAAAAAAAAAAAATACACCAGACGTACCGGACTCAATTGTGATCGAACACAACATCGACTATCGTACGAAAGCAGCGATGACCCCTTTGTCTAAGCTCGCTTCCCCAACGTTCTCCACCCCACTCCTCTGCTGCGATAGTCACGCTGCCTATTAATACATCCGACAAATCCGAACGTCGTTTTTCTCAGTCCTGTGAGCGTCGTCGCGCGGACACTAGATCGCGCGCCCGGTAGACGAACGAACAAACATGCAATTATATCATCGTAGAAACACAAGATTACACGGAAAAGGTCGAGCAGTCGCTCTCGCGCAAACAGCCCATATCATCACACAAGATCAAGCCTAACAAGCAAAGCGTACCCTACTATCTACGGCCAGCACCCGCTGAGCGGTGAGCGCAAGAAATCAACTACCCATCCAAGAGGGACGACGGTAACGCCTCGTCCCTCAGAGGCGGAGGGTACTACAACTCTTGACAAAACAGCCCCCAAACTCAGAACACGCCTCGTCGACCCATCTGAATGCGGGACAGGTCGCCAATTTCACGTCGTCGGCAAGAACCGACCACGGCTTTCCTCTTCGTAAACAGAACCTGCGTGTGTCCGGAAAAACCTTCAAGACAGCTTCCAAAGAAGCCTCCAAACACACGCCGGTCACATATGCTCGCACACCCTGCGTCTGAGCCGTAAAAAACGGAGACACACGAGCACAAAAACACTCCACACCCTTTTTCAGCCCCACCCCCCCCCACCCCAAATCCCTGACCCCCCTCCCTGCCCCACTTTCAGCCACAAGAAAACCAGGACTCCTACACATGACACGAAAAAAGCGAGACGTCCCGGCTGATCCAATAGCGCGCGCTCTCGCCTCCAGCTGGCCTTGCGTACCACTACGCAGGCGCAGCCGCTTGGGGAAAAAGGTAATACACCTAACCATCTCGCATTTTACAGAACGTCGGGTCTTCAGCACCAAAGCTTTCATCCGTCCTCCTCAACCGCTCTTCTTTTCTTGTAAAGGACGACGGCGGGGCAAAACCCCCAGCTCTCCCTTCCGATATCGTTTCCTTTCCGCCCCTTATGGCGCATTTGTCAAGGAGCTAGTTGTGCCTTTCCAAATCCCTTCGCAAGAACAAAAAACACACCAAAAAAATGTATGTGGACATAAACAGATCTAAAAATCTCGTCTCTCGACATACACCGAAAAAAAAAAAAAACACACTTACACAAATCAAGATCGATCACCTACAGAAGAGTCCAAAGCCAGCCAGCCCTTGGCACACACGCCACCAGTACACCGCCTAACAGAGACCAGGCACTTCTGATCGACATTTCCCTCAAACCATCGACAACCTAACATACACACCAAGCGCAACGCCTTTTCAAGGGGGGGATACGCAGATGGGTTGCATGAAGGGTGGGGGAGAACCGAGCCTCTAGAACGAAAAAAAATGGGTCAAGCTCGGGTATCGAGCCTAAGCCGAGCCAACAAGCGTAAAAACACGGACAGACACAAAATCAAGAGCGATCGGCCCAGGCAACATGTGAGCGGCACAGACACTGTCGCGCGCACGGTTACGGCGGTGGGTTTCGGTTCGGTTCGCTTATACCCCGACAAACCTTCAAAAGTCCACTAACCACTAGATGTCCCGGAAAGAGAAAAGACACAAATGGAGGGACGGCGAAGGGGGCGACACCGGCGTTTCATTTCCGAGCCCCAAAAGAAGACAACGTCGAGGAAAACAAAATCAAGAAATCACGACACCACCGAGAACCAGAAGAAGCACAAAATCCACACCACATCATATGGGCAAGATGATAAAAACACCACACGAACATGACCGGATCAAAAAATTAATCTCGGAGTTCTCCCCAAACCGAAGAACACCCGAGAAAAATCGGAAAACGCGAAAAAGGGAGAAGAGGGCATAAACCCACGACACATATACCTTGTGTCTCTCCCCCCCCCCCTCCATTTCTTCGCATCATTTGTTTTGCCCCCCGCCAAAAATTCACCATACTTTGCTTCGCGTGACTAGTATCGGGGCTCGTTGTCGAGAGGCCCTCTTGCAACTGCCGAGACACCTCGCAAGCAAGGAAATCACCCGCCGCCCCCGTCCAACTAACGAAGCAAAACAAAGGTAGTGCGACAGAAAAAAGAGGGCAGAACACACACGACGACGACACTAGTGGAGGTCGCGAAGAAGGACGACAGGCTGGTCTATCTATCAATCCATCAAGGTTGTTAATCCAATAAAATCAATGTGCTATATTGATCCATCATTCGATTAGTACAAGTACGACGGATCTCAGAACTCGAGCTCGAGCTCCATCTCCTCCCTGGAGGTGAGGGACTCGTCGCCCAGGGACGAGTCCCCCGACCCCTCCGAACACGCCTCCGTCTTGACCGACTCGTCATCGTCATCGTCCTTCAAGCACTCCACGTCTTCGCCCTGCAGCTGCTGCTGCCCGTCGCCGTTAGCGCTGCCCTCCTCCTGCTGCTGCTGCTCCTCCTCTGCCACCAGAACGTCCAAAAGAAGACCCTTCTCATCCCCGCCAGGCGCCGCCGCCGCCTCTGCTCTCTCCTGCTGCCCCGCCTCCAAGCACCCTTCCAACAAGTCCTCCTCTTCCTCGTCATCGTCGTCCAGGATGCAGTCGACGTCGGCATCATCGTCATCGTCAAACAGGGCCGTTCGGTACTCGCCGAGGAGAGTGTCGAGGCGGAACATGTCCTTGAGGATGGGGCGCACGTCTCCCGCCTGGTCCAGGTGCCGGATGAGCTGCATCACGCTGGCGAGAGCGGTGTCGTTCGGATCGTCGTAGAACGAGGCCACCAGGATGCCGTTCGTAGGCTGGCAGATGAAGGAGAGCGGGTTGTTGTCCACCAGCACGGTTCGGGACATGTCTGTCGACTCCACCCCGAGCACCGAGAGGTCCTTCAGGAAGGCACCCTTCACCTGGTCATTTCCGAAACGGCGCGGCGGGGGAACAACATTAAAAAAAAAAAAATACCGACATGACAATGTTGCCTGCGAGGTGAGTACTAACGGTGCTTCCGAGCGGCCTCGCGTTACTGCTGTATATTTACGTTGTGTTTGTGGGGGGCTCCGTGGGTAACGCTGGTATGCACAGTAGACCCAGTGGTGCGGGTTTGCCAAGCTACACAGGCCGTAGACGTGACCCGTTGTTGGATGGAAACCAAACCCACTATTTGTCGGTCCATCAGGTGTTATCATCACCTACTTTTTGTCTAGTCTCCGAAAAGCAACTAAACACGTGGGCCCTGACTTTGCGTGCTATGGTTAGTTGGCAGCTGCTGTTTAGTTGACGAGGAGAAAAACATAGCGCTCATGAATGGTGTGCCCATTTGGCGAGTTTCCCATGCATGAAAACTGAACAAATGACGCGAGGCTTTATGCCGATGCCTACACCAGTCTCTATACATAAGCTTGAGCAGTATGACTGCCGCCCGAAGTTCGCGCGTCGGGTAGATACAAGTGCCGGGTGTCCTCTACCTACGTGCGTCACAGGTACTTCGGAATTGGAAAAAAGGAGTCCCCTGCATTGCATGCGCGCGTAGGGTTGGTTGCTGCAACTACTGAATCGTGGCGAGGACCAGGAAGGTCGACTACACACAGATGAACCGTCAACACGAGGCTTCCCTTTCACAAACTGGAGTGTCGCGCGTTACAGCTACCACCGCGGAGGCAAACATAAACAAGGATACTTCAAAATAAACATCAATCATCACAAAAATGTCGGACTAAAACAGCGCGGGACTTTGCACGCAATGAACGCGCCATTTTGTCTGTGGCGCACCCGCTCACTGAGGCGTTCGGAAAAGGCCAACTTTAGAACATTTACCCAAAACTTCCAAGAGGCAAAATCGACTGAACAGCAGTAGCAGCAGAGGGGCACGACTTTGGATGCCCTGTGACCAAGGGTTATCACGACGTTGCGGGCGTAAGCCGTCACGGAGGGATCGCTAAACAAAGAGAGCATGAGGTAATGGTGGGGGGGAGAGAAAGGTTGGCAAACGTGTTCTAGGACCAGGAACGTGTTCGTGGAAATAGTTGCTAAAGGCCGGTGCGTTGGTGGCGGTATAAAGGCCGGGGGAGAGAGAGCTGGAAAGGGAGAGGGTCGAGAGAACACAAGTGGTACATTTGCACAGAGGAGAACGTGCAGTACAAATTCTTCTATGGGAGAGGAGGCCCCGAAAGGAAAAGTATAGCCGCCTACCCACCTGCCCACCCGCTGGCAAGGCTGGTTGGACGGAATCACGAGCTTGGGGTTGTGGTATTGTACTTTCCTACCAGCAGCAAGGACTGGACACACATATGACACAACACTGCTTGGTGGAGATCGACGCAGGCAAGAAGTGAAAAAATAAAAACTCAACGGACTCCCACGCAGCCCAGCTAAATAGACTCGAAACATTGTATTATATATATATAGTTAGCCAACCAACGGTTGCTGCTACGCAGCGCGTTACTACCCCCTTCACCTGTCTGCAGCTGCTGCGGTAGAGTCGGCGATGGAAGAGGGTGCCCTTCGGGTCGATGTAGTCCAACACCGGCCCGGCGTAGTCGGGCATGGCCGCCGTGAAGACAATTGTGTTATAGTCTCTCGCCAACGCTTCCAGGAACGGGTCCAAGCCAGGTCGCTTGTTCACCTATCGGGACCATCAAGCAGCAAACATGGAAGAGAAATTCGGTGCTTCTTCCCGACCCGCCAAGAGTAAAAATAAACAAAACAGACAAAAGAGACACCTAGCACTACCAGGGTACGGGCGTGTTGAGACGCCCGTGGCTGCAGCCGCTGCAGGGCTTGACCTAGGGCTGCATTTTGCTTGCTAAATGAATGTAGTTAGCAGTTTGGGTCGTGTGTAGCGTTGTTGTACAAACACAACAGGTTTTCGTCACAAATAGAAGAAACGAACGGGCGAGAGGAGGGGCAGAAAAAAATAGAACCTTTTTTTGAAAACTCCAGGAAAGAGTCGGATGTACACAAAGGGTACATGGTGTGCGGAAGAGGTGCAGAGCAGGCTATAGAAATGAACGAGAGCGCTGCCGCGCCAACGGAGGGGGCGGGCACCCTTCCCTCGCCGCGTGCAAGGGCAGGGCAACTGCTGGGGCGGGAAGGTGATGTCAGGGGCACGCGCCAAAAAAAAATTCGGACAACCCACAACATTCACTTCCACCGGTGATCACACATTATTCGGCAAAAGCCCACCTGCGCAGTGTCGCCATCGTCGAGGGCAACCCAAAAGCTGTTGACCTCGTTGACCGCGTCCGGTCGCTCCTCGAGCTGTCTGTACGCCTCCGAGGCCGCCCCCGGCCCGTGGAACTTGCTGTGCAGCAAGCACTCGTCCATATCTAACACCACCGTCATCTTGCCGGGCTTGTACGGCGCGAGCCTCGTGTGTCTTGCCACAACGATCGGCCCCACTTGCTCGCCCTGCTGGTCAGATGCCACGCCGCCCACAGCAGCCGCTTCCGTTGACGACGGCTCGAGCGATGAACTCGTGCCGGGCTCGCCGGTCCCGACCGCCACGTGCGCCTCGCCCTGAGGCGCGGCGTCGCTCCGTGCGTCGGCAACAACAGGAGCGCTCTGGTCTGCTCCTCCTGCTGCCGCCGCTGGTGGTGGTGGTGCTCCTGCGTGTCCGCAACGCTGCTGCTGCTGTGCTGGTGCTCCTGCTCCTGCTGCTGCTGCCCCATGCTCCCCGAAGCCTTCAAACACCTCTTCCCGCGCAACCTGCACGTCAACTGCCCCAGCCATTTTTCTGTTCCGCTCTGCTGCCTGACGACGCAAACGACAACTTCCCTGTTCGCGAGCAAGCAAAAGGGGCGTGCTGCTGCTGCTGTGCTGCTGCTGCTCCTTCCTCCCGTGGGCGTTGCCTTTTCTTGCCCTTTCGGTTCTCGGTGGACCTCGAAGGAGCGTTTGTCCGTCACGAAAAATGGGCGCGCTGTGACAACCCTTCCGTTGCAGAAAAACAACAGGGAGGGGAGGAGGAGCGCAGCTGGCTGGGAGTGCTGGCAGGGGGGGGAGGAGCAGAAGAACACTACGGACGGGGGGGGGACCTCTCTTCACGTGGCGGGGGGAGGGAGATGCGTGGTGGGCCGTCCAGCAGATGGCAAAAAAAAGCTGCGGTCTTAACCTCAGACAAGGAGAGAGGAAGGAGAGAGAGAGTGACAGGCGGTGCGTGTTGTGGGTTCGAGAACTCGACATACGAATATAAGCCGAAAATTCGAGTATCTTTCTCTTTACGGCAAATATTATTTTTTCGTGTTTCGGAACTGCTCCTGCTGTATTCATGCACGTGATACGATACTGAACGAGAAATGCACCGCCGCGGTTGTAGTCAGGATGTCAGGATGCGGCCGCAGCAGTGCACGTCCTTATACCACCAACCACGTGAGGGAGCTAGAACCAGTGCATGCACTTGAATTCTCCACAGCCGAGACAAGCCAATACCATATTTCTTGTGTGATGTATGATCTCGCGGGTCGGGGAGATCCGTTGCTGGTGCTTGCGCGCGCGTCTTGCTGCTGTTCAACAACATATTTTATGTCACACACATCACTTCTGGATCTCCTGTGCCGTTGGGATACACATCGAGATTCCAGTCACATGGTGCTCGTATCTACAGGTATGCGTACGCATGGCACGAAGTCATGAGCAGCAAAAGCTACAACGGACAGAGGTGTTGATGATCGCCCAATTTTTGGAGTCGAAGCTCTCTGGACGCTCATCACCTACTGATTACTCTGTCGACGTCATCAGATCTTCCGCAAGATATCTACCATCCTGAACTGGAATCTAATCTCCTTTGTCTCACTGACTCTGGCTGCTGTCCATTTGCCCGTGGTGATGGCGCATCGACCGCGTTATCCGGCTGCTCCTTCCGTTCTCTCTGGTTCGCTCTCTCTATCTCTGTATGTGTGTAGATGATCCGCTCTGGGGATGGAATTTGAACTTGAACACGAAAGAGCCCCCGACGAGAAAATATCCAGGAGCTTGAGGAACAAGCATGATGACTACCACTGATGCTGTTGCTACGCATCAGCACCAGCTACCTATCCACGCGGCAATCGAGGGGCCCGCAGCGTGCTTCCGGCTTCTAGAGATAGATACCCATCTTGGAATGAAGCATGATCAGTTCGTTGGACTGCTGATGAGCACCACCGACAACAGGCGAGTTTGGCACATGGACGGGACTCGCTGGACGGTTTACGTAATTTTACGTAATTTTAGTATCATCACCTTGGGCGGCCAGTTGGATCCGATCACCGGCACCAGCAGCCACCGTCGGTACTTGACACCTCGTGACAAAACGCAATTTCTGCATGCCGAATCCTATCTCACCTTTGAATTGAGCGGCAGGTATAGCGTGTAGGAGGAATACAGCGATACAAGGGTAGTTATACACTGCTGTACCATATTGGCAAAGCGTGCGACGGATGGATACGTTCGAATCAACATGCCCATGCATGCATACACCCGACGGGATGCCGACGGTACTGCTATAATTCGTTGCTCTCGTTGCGGGCTTGACAAGGTTAGCTCTCGAGGACATCCACGAAGCATGGGGGAATAACGCTGACATCAGCGAACGAGTCGAGCCCGTGGAAGACGGCCGGCAAGATCACCGCCGCACTGAAGCCGTCGGCCTGCCGCTACCGTCTTTCTTACGAGCTTTCACCGCCCTTGCGAGGACGAAGTATAGCGACAGGCCTCACGACGGAGAGGGCCGGGACTCGGTCAACCGTCTCCTCCTTAGAGACGTTCTCGAAAATATCACCAACTCTACAGCAGTGAGCTCACGAAGATCGGAATGTTGCGGTTGAACTTTGCGGTTTTTCGTCCCTTTCTGCTTGACGCCAGTCAACCTCGCGTACCGTTGGGCGTACAGGAAGAACCCACGCACAACACTAAAGAGTAAGACGATTTGGCAACCAGGCGCGATAGCATAGAGTAACGCGGACATGTGTCGGGCCATCCCGTTTTCTTAGCTTTTACTCCACCTGTCTGTCCTGCCGTGCACCCGTGCCAACCCACAACAAACAACCCCCCATCCATTTGTTTAGCCTACGAGCTGCTACTCACACATACACCGTTTTCTTGTTTTGTGTATCTCGTTGTACCTGCTGTACGGCATGTGCACGAACAACAAGCCATCGGTCTCCGCTCGATATGGAGTATTCTCCCATCTGGTACGCGAAGATGTGTGCTCTTTTCTCCTGTCCAAGAGATCATTCACAAACTACCTTTTCGTCATGTATGGTGAGCGCATGTAGAGGGGGGGGTGGCAAGTCAACCTTTGAGTGCTTGCATACTCTCGTGCTCGCGTACGAGATACATACTATATTAGTGCGCAACCACATCGGTCGAAACTTGACCCTCCTCTTTGCCAAAGCACCTTGGGTCTGTCGTCAGATCGAAGCGTTGCGAAATAGTAGACTATGGTCAACCGATGTTGTCTCGGATTCAGTTGTCCCTCCAAGCCTCGATCAAGGCGACCAAGACCAGGAGCAAGCGGTTGCGCAAACGCCGGGAACAGCAACGCCTTGATATCCGAGCGCACCAATGAGAGGGAGCACCGTGGAACATCCGCATCCTAACAATATGTCTGTCCGCCAGAACATGTCTCCCAGAACATTAACATTTGGGCCTCCTCGTCCGGCGATCTTCGTGCTCCCTTGGCCCCCCACGCACCACTTGTGTACCAAATTTTTGGTGTCAAAAACATGTGTAGTGTGTCAATCACGTGACGATCAAAACGAGGAACCTTCACAACGCGAACATCGCTTCCTCTCCTGACTTGGGGAGCAGGTGAATCGTCGGCTTCTCCTCCCCGACAAGGCGGTAACACCGATTCCACCCAAGATTGGACGCGGCCACCGCCCCCCAGACAAGGAAGCCAAGAGCAGACCGCCATCTCCAAAGCGCGTCGGATACACTGGGCCGGCTTCCTAGCGGCATCTTCGGACCTGCAGCTTGTCCCCCGGCTCATCGGGCTTGGTGCTCTGAAAGCTGCGGTGGAGCAGGTGTCAGTAGCACCACATCGTATGGAGAGAGGCAACGGGCAGGTGATTCCACTTATGTTGGGTTTACCTCGAAGGCCTGGTGGGCTAGCTAATTCTCGTGCCCTCCTCTGCATACGACTTGGATGCCCGACGAAAACGATGAATAGTTTTGGTGGCGAAGCAGTAGATGACTTGAGCTCTCCGTAGAGTTGGTGGGAGCTAAATGTTGTCGTGAAACTGTGCAAGAGCACAACGAGGTGTGTGAGTTCACACGTGGGTGCGCGAAAGACGAGCGCATCTAGAGCGACCGGAGATAACTCTCGATAAAAGACAGAAGCGGAATTAAACGCACCCCCACAAGAACTCTAGTATAGTTACGGAAACATGCAACCTTTGATCGCCGCATGTATGGGATTGTTCCTTGACGACGACAACAACCACGTCTCCGTGGTTTTGCAGCACAAACGTGCAGCTACAGTATAGCAGCCGGGGACAGCAATGCTTCGGATGTCGCTTGACTGTGCTGACGACGCCTCTACGGACACATGATCCCGAATCTGTCTGGCAGGGTGGGCCCTCGTCGGACAGAAACGCCGCGGCGACGAAGCGCTCAGCGGCCGGGATGTCGTACCCACAGTTTGTGGAGGTGCTGTCCCTCATGGCCATCCCCGCAGCGGGTCGGCTCCGCCGCCTCTACCCGAACGTGGCGGGACCAGAGCCACCTGCCGCCGTAGTAGGCCCTCGCCACCGCAACACTCCGACCAACTCTACTTCGGACGGGACAACGAGTCGGGGCGGCGGCGGCGGCCCTCTCGCTTTGGAGATAACGTCGGAAGAGGCGGGGCGGAGGGACGAGGCAGGTGAAGGCAGCGGCAACGAGAGGAGCCTGTTCCAGAGGAAGGCGAGGCACGTCCGCGCAGCCATGAGGCTCAGGATGAAGAAAGGAAGGTGCCCCAGAGTACACCGACAAATAGGCTTGCGATACATGTAGACGTCCCAAGGTTTGTATGCAAAAGGGAAAGGGAGGTGTTGATATCGCGCTCTTGCTCATTGGTCATGGGCCCTCCTCTTGTCCTTGCGATAGTTTCCAGTGCGTGTACAGCTTGGGACCAGGGGCATCCCGCGTCGGTCGGCGATATGGCGCTTACCCTTCAGCTCCCTCGCTCGAACACACATTCTCATTTCTCAAAGGGCATTCTTTGGCCACGCTGACGCCAAACGCACCGGGTACAAAAAAAAAGGCCGACGTTGCGCACGGAAATTGGTTGGTTGCACATAAACATGCCGACCTACCCACCAACTTAACGAATTTCCGGTGAAAATTATGGTTCGGCGTCGCGTCCCCCTTTCGGTGTTCGGCCAGATCCGTGGTCGTCGCCCCCGGAACTCCAGACGCGCCCCCTGTCGACGAACAGCCTGAACAAGTCCCACCGTCCTACGACGTGGGGGCGTTCAAGGCCCTCTTCCACCATGCCGAAACGGCACACGAAGAGAAACGCTCCGGCGCAACTAGGCCTCAAGGTTTCCACTGCCGCAATGTATCGAGCTCTTCCCTAAGCCCGCCGGCCTGCAGAGACACGGTGACCACGAAAGGGGAGGGTGCTTCGGAGCGAAGCTCACCACGGTCGAACGGCAGTTGCATCGATGAGGGGAGCGAGCCGTCCGAAGGCGGCGGTAACGATGACGGAGGTAGGGGAGAAGGTCGAGCGATATCAGCGGTCGATTACGAAGGCACGGCTGCGGAGGTCTCGGACTCGAAGACTTTCCCGCAAAAAGTGTTTTCGCCCCAAGAGTCAGCTCGAGTCCTGGAAGAAATCCGCGATCGTGTGTCGGACCTCGAGGGGAAGGTCTTGCCGCATGAAACGAGCGAGGTGGAGACGGGGGCAGATGGCACAGGGTCTGAGACTTTCCTGCCGCGGCGGGATGATGCCCGGGCGGTGGTAGTTGAGGAGGAGCCAGGCCCTGAACCTCTCGCTCCGGGAGCCGGGGGGGGTTTTGCAAGGCTGGTGGTGATCAAAGAGCTGCAGCCGGTACCAGAACACGCGCCGGAAGATGCAAGCCACCTGCTGGACCTGGCCCTGGACCATCACCAGGTGGATCTTGTCTTGGAAGTTGTTGTTTTTGTGGGTTATCACGCTCCGGGTTTTAGGTAAGTGTCTGTCGTAGTGTTGTTATTCCGTCGGGCCTCCCAGTGTTGATGTGGGAGTCCTCACCTCTCAACCCAAAATATCGGACTCAGAAAGACGCAGACACTGGTTCCCGTGTGATCTGGGCCCAAGTATGACGTGACCTCGGGGACGGCAAATATTTTTCACGGCGCCGAGATGAAAGTGTTGGGTGGCTTGCGTGTCGTGGTGCACGGATGCGCTGTCCGTACGCTACGCTCAGGCTGGGCGCTACGCTCTCGCCCTGGAGACGCTCGAAAAGGGGGTGCTCATGTGGGAAGAGCTTCAAGGAGGAGGTGAAGGCGACCACGAGCCGGCTAACCCCGAGGGCGGATTGGATGCTTCGGACGAGGCAAGTTTCCCACCAAGCAGCGCTTGAGCAACCAGGGTCGCCAAGAAGACATGGCCAGCAAATCCAACACTCGTTTTTTCCCGAACTCTGTGCCTCGGACTCAATGTGGACATGTCTTCACAGTTTTAAGCAGCACAATGTGGTGAGCAGATACGATCTTTTCAGGATGTTCTCGCGGGCGTCTTGCCTCGCACGCTTTCACCAGGGGCTACCCTATCTCCGGCCACCAACCGTTGATTTCCCCTCGCCGTGCGCAAGGCTCTAGTCCTTTTAATCGAGGCAAGCATTTACCAGTCGGCGGGAAGAGACGACGATGCACTCTCCACGCTGGTGAAGGCCGAGGAAGAGGTCACCTACATCGAAGATGGCGATTCATTTCTGCGCGAGACGCTCCTTGCGTCTGTTCTGAGTGAGATGGGGTGAGCTATCGACCGTGAGAAACGTAGCACATAGACCAGTGTTTCCAGATCAGCGCGAAAAACTCATGCATCCTAATGTTCGTGAGCTGTGGGTAAGATCACAGAAATTTCTGCTGAGCTGCAAATTTTCGTGTAGTTGTGTCAAGTCGTATCACCCTACCACCCGCCCTGCTGCGACGGCGTGTCACAGCAGTCCCGTTTGTATCGTTGCACCAAACTACCCTGTCCCCGCCCCCAACTCCCCCCCCAACCTGCAGTGTCACCCTCTACTACTCCAGTCAAACAACTCTCAGCCTCCGCTGCTTCAGACTGGCGCTGGTTGTTCGACACAGCATTCTCTCGTGCAGTAGTAGCGAGCATCACATGGAGACAGGAGAACCCGCCAGCGAAGTGGAAGCTGGGTGGAAGAACGGAGCACACAGCTACGGGACGCCAGCCTCCAGCGTCGCCGCCGCCGAGGCCGGGGAGGCTGCGGCGGCTATCGCGCTGAACAACGTGGCCGTGGGCTTGGCCGCAACGGGAGAGTCCTTCCCTGCAGTGCAGGCACTAGAGATTTCGTCGATGATCACAACGTGAGTGGGTGCCATGACTCAGTGGGTGGGGGCTAAGGCAAGCGGATGCTCCAGGGATGATAATAGCCTCACGTCGAACACGAAACAACAACAAGATTGAGGCTCTAAAGAGGGCTATCGCCAGCCTCCCCAGCACCTGCGTTCATCCTCTGTGCTACTACTCTGTACTCTTTACAGATAATAGAAGTATCGTTTTTCCTTTGATTTCTAAAAGGTTTCAAACGATTGTTACAACGCTGCCACGTTGCGCATCCCTAAACCAGCTCTGCGTTGGGAGTTGAGCACCCGAGATCGACTATAGTATCGAGGAACCTGGCCCTCGTGAAGGCCGTCAAATGCCGCGGCAGGCGTAGCTCTCGAGACAGCGGGCGACGAGCTCTCCAGCGATGGGAGAAGGACATGTGGCGCTCACTGGGAAGCAGAAAATGGACCTCGCACCACGCAGACGCCGTTGACGATCTTGTCCTGTACAACGGGGTAGCACAACGAACCTCGCGCGTGATCCCCGGGGGGTTCGTCTTCGCTGGAAAGCTGCCGCCTGCCATCGATCCGAGTAAGGCCAGCGGTAGCAAGGGAAGGCGCAAAAAGAAGGGGGCTAAGAAAAGGGGAAAATCGGCTCGTCGGCGGTGAACGCTAGGCTACATGTGCAAGCACTATGGGTTTGGAGCATCACAAGTTACACCTTTGACGGATTGGGAGAGACTACAATGTACTTTTGTCCTCGAGGTTTGATCTCGTGCTTGGTATGCATTCAAAACCTTCCCAGAGTCTACACGTACGTTAGTAGACAGCAGTATGTAGCAGCAGGACACAGGAAACAAGACACATATAGATGGCCCAAAATCGATGGCGTGTGGTGTATCTCTGCGGCGAGGGGCACAAACAACCGGTATCGTTGGCCAGTCTGTGCGCCAGGCTACGTAAGTACATCCCGGCGGCAAAGGGACTAACAAAGTGGTGCGTGATACCATGGCCCAAGCGCACGTGTGAAAGTCGGCTGTGTAACCCTGGCTTGAACAAAAACAATACGACCATAAAAGAATCACCAAGGAGGCCTTTGCTCCGACACTCCACCAGCTCTAGCAGCCGGTACGAGCATCTTTACCTCTCATGGAACTCGGTCATTTCGTGCATTCATTCCCTTTGAGATCAGTCTGTTTTGTCCATTTTCTCCCGCCGTGAACTCCCGGCTGGAGTCACCAAGGTGAGCGCTACGATCATGAATAACTAAAACCACGATCGTCGACAACCAGAAGCACGATCTGCCCATACCATAGTCGCACGAATTGTATCTCACATCTCCCTTTCGAGCTCATGGAACAACAAGAGTGCGTGGGTAGGTGCGGGTTGTGGAGGTTCACGCTCGTGTTCCGGTGGCTCTCTCTCTGCGGCCATGTGATGCTAAGGTGGAGATACACGTTTTTCGTGTTGTCTACTTTGTCGAGGGACGGGTGCACACGGTAGGTGTAACGGCGTCCTGCCAAAACTTCGAAGGAGAGCCTGATACCCACGGCTGTGCTTCGGGGGGACTATGTAAAAACAACCCTATGGTTTCATGTACTACGATCTGTAGGTAAAAAAACTGTGTACTATTCTGTCCTGGACTCTTCAACACAGATAAATCGATAGTCTAGTTTATATCATCATTGTTTTGGTACCTTACAGAGAGAGGGGGGAGGGGGGTGCCTTGTGGGGTCGGTCTCTCTGCAGAAATACTTGCCAAGAAAATTAGCATGAGAGCGCCTGCCTACACCGTACAACGGATGTACACTGACTTATTCCGTCAGTGCCACGTGATCCACCGGTACCACTGCAGGCTCATCATTCATATTATCCGGATTTCTGGCTCACTTCAACGCCCGCACAGGTCCGTGGATGGTTGTCGTTTTCCGCATTTTTTCCTTTTGCTAGCATCCGTATTCTGGCCGAGCTGGTGCGGACGCCTCCCGTGTTCCAGTTAACTGTGTCCAAAACCTAACCTAACTCTGCTTCGAGTTTCACAGCGTTTCCGGTATCTTTCTTTGGCTGCCAGGTTACCGAATAGTCCAAGTATGCACGGTATGTCGACACGCACACGAGTCGCGCGGGACGGGGGTTACTTATGGATGTGATGGTTGAAGCCATCGCTCTCTCTTTGCGATTTTTTCCCACGCAACCCGTTCGCCACCAAACCACCGTCTGCGTGGAAACAGAAAGTCGTGAGTGCGATCGACTCGTAGTTATTTAGTTATTTGTGCTTCCCCCTTGCAACAATCTTACTTGACCGCCGTGTCTGTACGCTGCCGGCCGACGACGTCGCGTAGGATGATTGCATATGAATATTGAACAACATCAGGATTCGAAGAAGTCGTACGTCGCTACGATCGCGCCCGAGAACAAGGTGCGTAGATCTCCTTATCCTAATCCACATGCTAGAAGCGAATCTTGCACAATATTGCACAAAGAACTCGACACCATCAACACGAGTACTGCTGTACACGAGTAGAACTATAGCGTATCCAAGCGTTTCGTCGACGAAACGGCACACACAAAAAATCACCCCCCCAAATTTCCTTCGTTCCATCTCTCGGCTGTTGTGCCCCCCCCCGTTTGCCGTTCCAAGACCAGACACCAGACACAGCCTGCTCACTTGCTGTTGTTGTGTGTCGTGGTTTATACCAGAGAGATAAAGGACGCAGGGGCTGTTCCCACCACACACGCGTACACAAACTCGAACGAGGGGATCATCTTGCCCAGGGAAGGGGAGTCTTGTCTAGCCCTGCTGCTGCTGCTGCTGCTGCTGAAGTGCTGTGCGACCCGGTGTGGAGTCGTCTGGCGGTCAGCAATCAATTCCATTCAGCCTCGAGGCGAAAGGGACACGGATATCTAACAGGTTGACGTCGTGCTGCAGCATAGGGGTGGCTTGCTCTGCTTCAGCCTCTTCGATCTAGTTGGGGCCAGAACCTCAAGCGGGGAGAGCAACTCAGCCGGATGTCGACTGTCCAAGACACGAAAGCGGGTGAGCAAAGATCGCCGGTCAAGCATGATCATTACTGCAAGTACCGAACGCCAGCTTACCTGCTGTTACGAAAAGAGACACTTGCACAGAACTACCATCAGCATCAGCTGCTCTCTTTCCGTTACACCCTGTAGTGACGAGACGTTGTAGAGCAAGGCAAGCTCTTGAGCTGTTGCCAAGACGCAACATTGGTTGAATCGGCCTAGTCTATGGGTACAGTGATGAAAAGTCGGAGATTCAAGTTCCAGCGCCCCCAAGATTCAAAGTTCCTGTTCCAACCAATCGGGGGCACCTGCAACAAGCACACGCCCGTTCACTGCACATGGAGAGCGGTCCCGAGTTTCTAACCACCTCCTCTCTGCTGCTGCATTAACAACAGCAACTGCAGCAACCCCCGTCCAACCCCGATGATCCATCCATGAGATTCCGCTTGCAAAACACACGAACGGTGTGTATGCAGCTGCGTTGCTTGGGTAGACTACATCAGAATTTGACACATGAGATGCCCTTACATACATGTAGGGGGCCCGATATAAGGCGGTGTGAACAAGGCGGTTGTCCGATATAAGGCGGCTGAAATTGGCGCACACAACTCAGACCCGATATAAGGCGGCACCGCCTTGTAAAGGCAATCTCCCTGTATAAGGCGGTAACTACCCAAGTAAAATCCGATATAAGGCGGTGATAATCTTCGCATCACTACGCCCCTCTCTGAAACACCTGTACCTTTGTGGCCCCAAGACACCTGAAGGAGTGGTCAACACAACGCCCTGGCTTAACGGAATACAACCCTACTGTAGGCGCGCACACACTTGTTGTGTTCGGCCGCACGAAACCGTATTTTTTTACGCGGAGGAATTCGATGCGAACGAGCACGGACACATCACTCTTACTCTTTGCACACACGCCGTCAGCCCGTAGCATGCACTGAGCCGTAGTCCCATTTGATCCAGGCTCTCTGGAAAGGGCCGCGGGGGAGTCCGGCAATCGCGAAGCCGTTTTCCACCTTCAGAAGGCCAAAATGGCGATGATCAAAGCTCACGCGTGAAAACCCGTGCGGCAGTCGGACATGAGAGAGTTCTTGTAGGCGGATAGAAGGATTCTCTCAGCTGTTGTTGTCTTTCATAGAGCAGGGTGTGCTGCAAAGAGTGGTCGCATTTTCAGAGGTACAAGCGCCGGGGCAAGTAGTGCTTAACCCGGCCAAGCGTCATGGACGCAGCGAATACAAATGTTCTTCGGTGCCACGATTGCTTTCCAACTATTGCGTGCGTCCATGTTGGGTTAAGTTTTGTTCTTCACGAAGGAAAAATATTCGGTGTCCCTCGCATCAGAGAAGTGTTGGTTTGGACACGTTGTTCGTCTACTCTATCAGAGCCTTGTGCGGCGGTATTGTTGGATGCAGATGTACATTCTGTTGTACACTCCCAGCGGGGTCGTACGGCATCAGATGTAGACGTACGTACCGCTGCAAACGACACTCAAACAATTGCAAGCAATCTTGCTCGTTCTACACGCGTGAATGCATGACGCGTGACCATTTCTTCCACTCAGCGACGCGCCGTGAGGTGATGCCCAATACGCTGAAACCTCCTTTCTTCTTCATTTGTCTTAAATAAGGCGGTCACCGCCCTATTGGGCCAATCTCAGACCGTGTATAAGGCGGTTACCGCCTTATACGCGTATAAGGCGGCTGCCCGATATAAGGCGGTTTCCTTCACCACGCACTACACCGCCTTCCATCGGGCCCCCTACTGTGGTAGTATGAACTTCAGCGTATGTAGTGGGAAAGTGGGTCCTTCAACAACGCCGGTTGAATAACGCCGGTGGCCCTGTTTAGCGCCGGTGAAGTTGCTGGGCACAGACTGAATCACCAAGTCGTTCTGTGCTTCGAATAGCGCCGGTCCCTCTGAATAGCGCTGGTCGGTTCGCCGGGCACACACCGGTGGTGTTGGTGAGGGCGCACTATGGCAGGACTGCTCAACACAGGACCCAGACGAGCTCATCCTTGAAGAAAGATCATGTACAGCAGTGTACAGCAATTACAGCAAATTATTGCAGAGACGCGCTTTCCAACGTTGGGGGGCAGGGAGTGGGGGGGGGGGGGGGGGGGCCCATTGGCCCTTGGTTTTTCATAAAAAAAAAAAAAAAAAAAAAGTTTCTTTTCTCTGGTCCCACCCCCACGGGACCCCCTAAAAATAGGGACATTTCTCGGGGGGCCGGGGGGGCGGAAAAAGGGGGGGGAAAAAAAGGGGGACCCCGGAAAGGGCGCCGGAACGGGGCCCTTTTATGGGGGGGGGTATGCATATTTGTTTCAAAAACCGGAAAAAGGGGGG
>FN649727.1:7721550-7739123 GCA_000310025.1 Ectocarpus siliculosus | reverse complement strand
GGAACATAAATTGGCCCCCCGGAAAGGGGGACCCCCCCCCCCTCCCGGGGGGAAGGGGTTTCCTCCTTGGGGTTCTTAAATTTTTTTTTTTCCTTTCGGCCTTCGACCCCCCCCCCCCCCCCCCCCCGTCAGAACTCGTTGACATTGGCGGGTGACGAGGAGAATTGTTAAATTCTATGGTAAAAGGCATGGTTGGGATCCGCCGATTTCCCTCATAGTAAAACTTACCCCGAGACTACCGTGAAAAGATAGACCGTGATACAACATCCCGTAACACTGACCCGCTTTCTTCAAGACTTGGCGCACACGTTTCTCGGTGCTTAGGCTGTATATTTTAGGACGAGACATGAAGATGTGGCTCTTCATCCTCAGAGATGCTGAACGAAAGGCACCTCTCGTCCGTGCGTGCCCCCACCAACGTCTACCACCGCTAACACTACCGCCGCAGGTGGTGCTGCCGATGCTGGTTGACGAGGTCGTGGACCCCGGGTGGCTCACGGAGAAGCAATTCTACCAAGGCTTTGCCCTCGTACAGGTGCTAAACATGTCTGTTGCCTATTGCACGTTGGGGGGGGGGGGAGGTACTCTTATGTTTTGCATGCCTTACAGGTTAGACCATTGGAGGTACACGTGCATATAGACTAGAAGGCTTAGTGGGGGGGGGGCGTACTCTTATGTTTTGCATGCCTTACCGATTAGACCATTGGGGAGTGGAGGGCGGTACTCATGTATTTGGGCTACAGTAGAAGGCTTAATGTAGCACCTCGTTTGGCGTCGGGGGGGCGATTATATTTAATCCATACACCGTTTTTCTGTCAGCGTTTTTTTGCCTTTGGGGTTGTGTTGCTTTATTGTTTCCCCCAACAGCAACGCTGAATGACGAGTGCTGTACACATCCGCCGTTTGATGGTGGTCAGCCGTTCTTCCTGTCGTGCTCCCAAACCTTACCATTGGCATGGCTGAACCGAATGAGTCGTTGTCAAGATGGCAATGTTGTTGTTGTTGGTGGTGGTGTCCACATTAAGAACGTCCTTCTTTCTGAGCCTTTTTAGTACCTCCTCTTTGACGGCATGGTGCTCGTAAGGATGCAAGGAGAAACATTTACCTGACAAGGCCGTGATAAGCACAAAGCAGTCGGTGTTTTCCCGAAGGTGATGTCTTGTTTATCTCTACTGTGCCGCTCATCGCGGGTGTACCAGGACGCCAAACACTTCCGTGACAAAAGCCACGAGACTAACGTAGTTGCCTACCATTAAAAGGGGCTTGTGTCTTGGGTCATCGTCTCCTCGTGTGCGCACACGTCAGGCGTTGCCAGGACCGCTGTTCAACCTGTCGGCCTACCTAGGAGCGGTGTACCGAGGAGTGCCGGGGGCGTTTGTCGGATGGTTGGGTCTCTTCGGCCCCGGAGTGTCGCTCATCTTCGGATTCCTCCCGTTCTGGGGAACGATCCGCAAAGTCGCTTGGTTCAAGGTGGGTGGGGTGATCCGCGGGGTCCCCATGGGTGATACTGTTAGCGCTGTCGATGGGTGTATGTTTGTAGCTCTCGGAGCCAATCGACGATGTTTGCAGCCGGGGTTGCTGTGGTTTCCGATCAACGCAAAGAGGACGTACTTAGCCTGGGCCGGCGAAAACCCGGCATATCGCTCCGTCTCGGTATTGTAGGGTTGCGAGATCAATGGTCTGACGCGTACGTCGTACACCCCCCCCACCCGCCTCTGACACTCTGTTCCGGGACGGTGCCGCTGCTCTTGACGTGTCCTCCATCAGATTTTCTTGCAGGGCGTCAACTCGACGGCGATAGGACTGGTGGTGGCGGCGTGTGTGTTGCTGTGGGGTGCCGCCATCGACTCTTACGCGGATGCGATCGTGGCGGTTGTAGCTGGCTGCATGCAGGTGAACTGCTTTCCACTGGTAGATACTAATTGCTGTCGCGTTTTCCTCGTCCATGTTCTCTAAGGATTCGTGTTGGCGCGTGCTTGCCTGTGACCGGGGGACTCCCTGATGAAAGCATTTGGGTACTACTGTTTTTTTTTTTTACCTTTTTTTTCTTGGTTTGCTTCACTGTGCTCTGCTGCGTTGCCGTTGTGCAAGTGAAGGTCCGGCCACTACGTTGCTTGTAAGGTTGCTCGTGTCTTGTACTCGTGGAAGTTGCCTCTGTTGTTTAGGACAAGAAGCGGTCTCGCGCATGACATGATTGCTCCATGGTCAACGGGACGCACATCGTCATTGGTACAACGATTGATGCAAAGCAATCCGCAGTATGTATGGTCATCCGAGTAACGTCAACGGCGAGCAATGCACGATGGTGAGCATCCTCCTTTCCCCCGCAATCGACCGCGTATGTATCCCCCTGTCAGGCGTTCTTGGGTTTCCAGGCCCCGTGGTGCATTCTTGCCGGCGGCGTGCTTGGCTTCCTTTTGAGCGACACCTTGGCATCTCTAGGGCAGGCGCCATTTTTCCCTATCGAGGGGTAGCTTTACCGTCCTCTCCCTGTTTCTCTTATCTTTTTTCTCTTCCTCTCTATGTGAGTGTTGCTTTTTGCTGAGGGTATCTCTGTTTTTTTCCGTCTTCGTCTCATCTCGAAGGATAGAGTGAAAGGAGGCACATTGTTGGTGCAGGGGAAGGGGGGGGGGGATTTAAGCCTCGGCCTCCCCGCACACGCTTTGAACTGGGATTTAGAGTGAATCTTTGCGCCGAGGGGGGCCGGCGTGCATGGGGTCTGTCTATTTTGGGGTGTGGGGTTGGAGACGACCGACCGCTGCTGGTGTTGTTTTACCTTGGTATACGTTTGTGGTTCATGAACGGTGGTGAACGGGATGCTGTAAGGTTGGTTATACATAGCCGGCCCCTTCAATCGGAGGTTCGTTGAGTTTTTTACTTCGCGATGCGTGTATGTAAGATGCTTCGTGCTTCTGCACAGCTTTCCTACGTGAAATGGTATTTACTGTATTAGGTGGTCTCAATTCCAGGAGGAACGGCTTTGCGAATTCTAACGCGAGGTTGTAACTTCCTTGTATCGAGACAAAACAAAGTTACACAAACTGCTCCACTGTTTCGTGTCTTTTCGTTGGTATACTGTAGATGTGACGGTGATAACTGGTACTCGGTGGGTAGCGGCCTTTTTTGGTTCACGCGCACTCACGTTTGGGTGTTGGATTTTCGGAGCGCGCGTGATCGTACAACCGACCAAGCAGAAGGGAAGGTAGTCACCGTATTTTATTTGGTTTAAGTAAAACATAAAATGCGCCCTCCCCAGTCATTATTGCCTTGGAATGATTTGGTGATGAGCTGGTGCACCACGCTATCCAGCCGTGTCTCTTTGCGGGAGTAGACTCGGTATTTTGAGAACACCGACTTGTTGTCGTTTTGCTGTGATGGTCTCTCTCCTCCTCTCTCTCCAAGAGCGCGCCGTTGCTATTGTTGTCGTCGTCTGTGTGTTGTGTTGTCTCTCGTTGGTATTGGAAAACGCCTCTTTGTCTTTCCCAAGCGAATGCTGAAGGGGAGGAACCCAAGCGCTAGTTCTCCGCCCCACGAGTCTTCTAGTGTAGGGACGGAGTTAGGGGAGGAACCCAAGCGCTAGTTCTCCGCCCCACGAGTCTTCTAGTGTAGGGACGGAGTTACTAGAAGGCACACGTATCATGCTTAGTTGGCTTGTGACCTCGGAAGGGGTCCACGTCAGTTGGACCGGTACGTAGAAAGGTACGGCTGAGCAGCAAACACGTTTTTTTTACAAGATGTGATGACAACAATAGAACAACATCTCATGACAGAAACACCGCCTGTTCGAGATAATTTATCGGAGGGGATGTGTTGAAGTCTTTGTATGTGAGAGCTTTGAGCTTATGGATTTACTGGGCTTTGTATGAGTCTGGTTTTTAGCCCTCACATTGAAAAGTGTTTTTACTCGAACGCCGTTTATGCAATGGGGCACTAGCTAACCCGAACACGAAATAAATGTTCCCTCAAGAGCTACTGCTGCTGTATCATTAGTCAAGGGCCACTGAAGCCCATCAGTGCAGAACAGGGTTTGGTCATGAGAACACTTTCGGCAGTATGCGACGCAAGTGTTGGGACACGAAAAGCAAAGAGACGTCCGGTCTAGCCACTGCTGCAGTCACCACGCCAACCTTCAGCCAAGGCTAGTGAGCAGATGGCAGGAGCACGTTGTTTTTCCTATGAAACTACAGGCTATGCTCTTCTAAGTTTAACAACAAGGGATGGTCACTTACGTTCAAGAAACGACACTACAATGATAGTCCATATCGGCACACGCAAGCACGCCTTTGGCAAGGTAAAAAACGGTTTCGTGCCTCAGGACCCGCCGCCACGAAAACCTCACTCACAGCAACACCTGTACCCACACATTGTCGACAGTAACCCCCCCCCTCCACCCCCTCCCTGCCCTACGCTGAACAACCAAGATCGATTCTTCGGCCATGTTGAGACATGAACGAACCTCCCGCTAAGACAACAACATTCCTTCCTTCGAGACAACAACAGCAGTGCCGCCTTTCGCATGTCGCAACTCTTCGCAATCGCCCGGACCACCAACCGGCACGACGTCTTGCCCCGAGACTTTCACGTCACGTCGGTGGGAGACCTCGTGTCTAACCCTCTAACCAATCGTCATCCTCCTTCTCGGCCTGATTCCGCGTCGCCCCCGCGCCCGCTGCCGCCGCTCCAACTTGTGATTTCCTCTCAGACGCACAGCGGTCAGTTCCATCCCCAAAACTTGTTCTCCCTCCGCCACCGCCAGCGCTACTACTCTCGCCACCATTTCCCCCCCCCGACCGACTCGCCGCATTGCCTTCCTCTATAACCCCTCCCCCTGATGTGCAGCAGGTCGAGGGCGGGGAGGGCGCAGCGGTATCGCGGGAGGGTGCCTGTGCCTGTGATGGTGGTGGTGGTGGTGCTGCTGCCTGTCTGTGAGCTTGTTCTTCTCGTCCGGACGGGTACGGGGAGAGCACCGGAGTGTGCTTGTTGCGCTCTGCGGTTCGTCGTCGTCGCTGATGTTGCCCCGGCAGCGGGTGTCCCTGCTGCTGCTGCAGCTGCTGCAGCTGCTGCTGTTGCTGCCGCGGCGGCGGCTGGTCTTGCTGCGGCGTCTCCCGACAGGGTGCGAAAGCCGAGCACACCTAGGCCACGGGTCAGAAGAACAGACGCAGGGGTACCACAAACAAGAAAGAGGAGAACAAACATGAAAACATCCCCCGGGTGCTAGGACGTTGGGCTGTTCGATTGGGCATTTCGCCCGACAGCGCGTTGGGTACTTCGTCCAAGTAGCACACCAACAGAGCCGACAGGGCATCAACGAGCTCATGTACTCGTGCAGAACACGCGCAGCAACCTAAGCCTCCTCAGTAAAAAAAAACATTGTTATTCCAATAGACTTCACCCCATCCAACACAAAAACCGCTGTTGGTTTCTTCACAACGGTAGGAAATAAGCCGCGAAAGATATTACCATGGTAGCCCATAACAAGACGTTCTCAACTAAGTGGTGGCGCAATCTTTGCTTGGGACGGTCGTGAGAGAGAAAAGTAGCAAAAATAGCAATATTGCAACAGCATTTCTTCACCATGGATTGCGTCCGGGAGTCGGGGAGCGGGGCCGCCAGCTCCTGCAGGAGGCTCAGGGGCACGTCCATCGCCCCGATGCACACGATGCAATCTTGCAGCTCCTTCGAGACACGAGAAGAAGTCACACGGCAGTACCGGCTGTAAGCTTGGGGCTGGAGGGGGAAATGGAGACAAAAATGGAGACAACAATGGCAACCCCCATTCACAGCTAAGCAGCATACGCCACAACAGCAGCAGCAGTCCAAGACATATCCACGTGCGCTTGTTTCGTCCACGATAGCGCCATCGCCAAAACAAAACAAAGGCCAAGGCAAACGATCGACTGCCCCACGCCCAAAACTGAATCCTTAGCTGCTGGAGCGTGGGCGCTTTCGTGTGCGCCCTCTTCGATGCGTAGGCGTAGCAATAGAACTACTGCGTTTCAGGGCACAGGCTACCCTCGCCAGAAGGAGAAGGACCCAGGTCGTGGCAGGACGGCATTCCCCCACTATCGGGGGCTGGCAGTTTTCTTTCTCTGAGATGTGACAACACACTTTTTCCGATCTGGGCTTCTTGTACCGATGGATGCCCTCTAATCCCTCTTCCCAACATCCCGGCTTCGAGGGAGGCGTTACTTACCGAGGGGTCGGAGGAGGCCCGCACGATGGACTGGAAATAGCGGCCCAATAACGTTCGCGCGTCGTCGTCCGCCTACAATGTACAACAGAAAAAGGAAGAAAGAATAGCACATGGGAAAGACGAGCGGTACTGCGCTCAGAAAACGCTGCACGCAGTCGCACTCCACTGAACAAAATATTACCTCGACCACAGCCAAAACCCACAACGATTGGCCATAATTAGGCCCAAGCACGCTTATCATGCATTGCGCGCTCTGCCTCCATCAAGGGGCGGGTGAGACAAGACGTCGCATGTACGACGTCGCACAAAGCAATAAAAACAAGGGGAAAAAACATGGTAGACACAACAGCCGTAGATAGGTCTTTATCGAGTGGATGTGCTGATATGCATGGGAAACATACATCTCCGCTCCTTCCAACGAGAGGTCGGGTTAGCTCCTACGGGTATGCGCAATGCTACTCGGTGCGGGGAGCATGACCATCCATGCGACACTCGCCTTCATGACGTGCGTCGTAAAGGACAGCTCGCTCTCCGGAGGGACGGGACCGTCGCCACCGCCCATGACGGCCGAAGGCTCCGCGTTCAAGGTCATCATGTTGCCGCCGTACCGCTCCACGACTAACGCGGACTCCTTGCCAGACTGCCCGGGAACAAGGTTAGGCGTAGAAGGGGGGGGTGGAACCAATCGGGTAGAGCGGCACAGGGAGTATGCATGTGAGAAGGGGTTGCAGCTGCAGTAAAACATGGCAAAAACAGGAGGCAGGCCCCACAGAGTACGTAGGTACTCCATAGGTGGGAGCCAAACCTCTACGCTTTCTGTGGGAGTGTCGTGGGGAGGCGAGAGACAGAGGAAACGACGGCAGGACATCAATTGTGCATGTCTCACGAGGAACCCCACAAGGCAAGAGAAAACATACCATGTACCCATCGAACGCCAACGTAGCGTCTGATCGCTTGCCACACTTCACCTCGTGATGGATGAAGACCAACTTGTACCGGGAAAACCCTCCATGGCAGCACTGCATGCACTATGTTCACGGAAGAAACGGTCAAACAGGACGGGGTCCAAAAGGGGGCAAGGAGGGAGAAAGGGCAGGGTTGGTGCCAAACGATGAGGGGCACGAGGAAACACGCGCGACAAGAGGGGGAGACTCAACGTTGAAAAAAGCGGCGGTTTGACTTGCGATCACTGGTGAAGGCATTGGTCTACAAATCGCCGTGCAAAGGAGCAACCGTTTAACATTTCGTCGCTCTTTCCTGCAGACCCGCCCCCGATTGTACGAAACATAAGGTCCAGGCGGCTGTAGGAGATGAATAAGAGAGGGATCTGAACCAGGGCGGGCCAGAGTCTTGACTAAAAAAGAACCGGGAACTTGAGGTGTGACCCTCGGGCGCTTCCTAGTCACACAGGGGAAGGTCACACAAGGTATATATTGTTTCTTTATTGCCCCACCTTTCTTCCTGCGTGCGTTTTGTGCCTTATTCTTTATCGCGACAAGGGTTAAGCCGTTAGAACGGTGAACCAAAGAATATAGCAGCTGAGGTGCAGCCTGTTCGTTACACGAGGACAACGTCATCCGACCGACCGACCGCTCATGCTTCAAGAGTCGCCGGAATCGAACTGCCACAGGCAAGCAACGGGGCACAACATATAGCATATTGGCACTACCGTAAGAGTCCGAGAGATGGCACCGGGGTGCGGAAAAAAAAACAAGAACGGCATGATTTAATTGTATTTCCGCACCGGGGTCAGCGAGATCGCACGCGGTGCGATGCCACCAACCCTCAAAACCCAAGATTGAGCTCTTTCTGAGCTTCCGTAAAGAGGTACATGTGAGCCCCTGTCACATGTGGCGACCGTGGCAGCGGAGAGCCCCTCCTTCATGTACGTATGTACGGTCGGCGCGGTTCACGCGGGATAGTCTGTTATTTTCACTTAATCGGTGTGGAAGTTGCAAAGCGTACACCACCCAAGTACACAACGTACAAGCCGTAACCTTACAAGCCGTAACCTACGCCCGCCTTAGGCAAGGGAATCTAAGGTGCTGCTGCTCGTGACTGGTATTCATTCGTAGAGGAAGACTGAAACAAAGCGGTGGACAACCTGGTAACGCATGTACCAGTACCCCAGATGGAAACCACACCAGTTCTTGTCCTTGTCAGGCCTTTGCCAAAACTCGCGTTTAAAACCCATCGCTGCATGGAGAGCTACCAGGTACCAGCCTGACGGTACGCCGCACACGTTCGTCTGCTTGTGAATACCTACGGGGAGATGGCACCCGGATGCGTGCAAACAACACCGCCGTAGCGCTAGTAAGGCCGCTGTGTGTACTTCATGGGCATCGCACTGGCTGGAGAGATCGCAACGGGGTGCCTCGAAAAATAAAATGAGATGGTTCATTTGCTTTTCCGGACCGGGGTCGGAGAGATCGCACCGGGGGGTGCGACGAAAAACACGAAGAAAAATCATTTTCAAAACGATCGAACCGGTGCCATCTCTCCGACTCTTACGGTAAGCTGCAACGTCTTTCGACCACAACCACCACTATCACCACTATCACCACTAACACTACCACCACAACAACGCCAACATCAGCTCTACTACGGCTCCCCCCCCCCGCCGCACATGTGCGGTGTGGTGGGACAGCAGTTTGCAAAACGAGCAGGCGTTGCTGAAGTTTGTTGTTGGCTATTCGAACGAGTCCAGGGATGCAATGGCTCTTGCTCAGTATCGACTACAGTCTACTCTATGTATCTACGGTTCACGTAATTTGCTTCTTTTGGCAAAGAGTAGCAGTCAAGGTAAGGTACAGCCAGGGGTTGAGAGCAAAGGGCACTACTATGCTACACACATGCATACAGGGAGAGTAGCAACGGAGACGGATCATGCAGCGGCAGGCAGATCTCGAGAGCCAGCCTGCACTGCTGTAAATATGTGCATTTTCACGAGGTAGCTGAGAAGAGGAGGGGAACCTACACAAACCAGGGAGGGCGAGACATACATAGCGCCACCTCCCACTCCTACGTACGGCACGGTAGGTGGGACAACAACTCTGCGCTGAAGCCTGAAACAAGCACTTGACTCACAGGGTCGACGGGGAGCTCGGTTCCCAGGACGCCGAGGGAGGCCGTGCAGCCGCCCCGCGCAGCGTAGGCGAAGTGCCCCTGAAACCACTCCACCCCGGGGGGCAAGCAGAACACCGCCCGCCCATGGACGAGGCCGCCAGAACCTCGGTGCCCCACAAACCTCTCTTCGCGATGAGCGTCGTCGTCATTGGATCCTGGTTGCGGAGGAATGCCCGTCGGGTGCCCTGCACCCGGAGGGCAGCAGCCGCCGCTGCCATTATTGCGATCTTGGGCCAGCGCCGTCGCAGCTCGCCTCCTCGACGACGCCGATATCCATTCGGCGGAGGGGAGCAAGGTGGATGACATCAAGTTCGACGGCAGAGTGTGTATGTGTCAGAGAGAGGGCACCAGGAGCAGGGGTAACAGAGAGCAGCACGACAAGCCTGTCTGTCGCAATCACGACAGGACAGCGTGGGGTGCCCTGCAGATAGGTGCCCATGGGGGGGGGGGGGGGTGGTAGGGAGCGGCGCAAACCTTGGCTGACACAAGCAAGACAATCACACCGCCTCTTCTTCCGTGTCTCTGCTCTCTGCTTCTGTCTCCCGTGTCTCTGGAGTGGCACAGCAGGCAGGGAGGCAAAGATGGCTAACAAGGCAACTACGGATGCCATCCAGCAAGACTGGAAGGAGAGAGAGATGATCGAGGTGGTTCATCTCAATATTCTCAAGGTCAGTCTTTACACCCACGAAAGGCATAGTAATTGCAAGTACTACAATATTTCTGGTTTTCCCCCACTCACTGAAAATACTCCACCACATCCCGTTCGACTGTGGGTATATCTCGAATGGGTAGTCTTTCTGTGTGTGTATTTATTATTCCTTATTTTCTCCCCCTTCTACAATACTGCTGCTGTACCATATGACATCATCCACCGTCGTGTGCAGGGTACTTCATTCATCTGCTACGCTTCCCGCACCGACCACGCCTGAGAGAAAATCCACACTTATTCCGTCCATGGTGGTGGCATGTGGTGGGTTCCACATGAGCACGTGTATGGAAATACCACGTAGCTGCAAGTTGTGCGCCTGTAAGGCAGCACCGGTCCGGCCCGCTCGCCAATATCGGGTCAGGCTCATGTTTTGTCGCCACTACTCCACTACTAGCTAATGTTGTCCAGCATAAGCTAGGATGAGCATATTTTTTCTCATCAGATCTTCCTGAGTTTTCTGTACTGCACAGACTAGATGGAGGCTGCAACTCAAACCCGGAACTGCACGAGCAGCGGAAGCGTGCTGCTCATAGGCTACTCTGTGTGACTCTTGCAAGCAATAAATCGTTTAGTAGCTTCTTCTTTTTTCATCATAGTCCTTCCGCCTACTCCGTATGCCCCACACTCGTATGGTGTAGGGACGTAGGGCATCTCCCAACTCTTCGCCAGTGCACTGCTTGCTGAAGCAACACGTGTTTCGCATCCCAACCGATCCGTCAAGGGTGCACTAAGAGCTTCAGGCGGTGCCAACAAGGGCGGGATATACCGCCGTGGTATCCGCTGCTCATCGTGGGAATGCCAGCCTCCAGCACCCATTGCCACCATGTCTCATCTCTCTGTGTCAACCCAATCGCAATGTTGACACTTGCAGATATAGTAGGACTACGCCGCTTGGTCTTGAGTGCTGGTCTTGAGTGCTGCACGCCAAACTAAACCAAACCGCCGTTTTTTCGTCTTCGAGTTTCTTGACTTCGTCGCCTTCATTGTCACTGGATGTGGATGCCAGCAGTTGTAAACCGCCCGCAAAGCCGAGCAACAACCTACAGCAGTGCAGCCGCAGCGGCGGTGATACACGGGCACAACAAGAGGCCCCGGTAAACGGCCGTGTGGCTGAGAGTTCGGTCTGTTTGTCATGATGCTGTCCAAGTAGGCGGGCTTGTCATCAAGCCTTTGTCTTTAGTTTGAAACGACGAGTTCTTCCCCATCAGATTCGCACGGCATGTACAGCAGTCGCGACGTCTGTCTACGTTTTCTTTTGGAGCGATCACCAAGTCGATCGCTTTGTCGCGCTGTCGATCGCCTCGTCGCGCCGACTGGTTCTCTTTTACCTCCCCCGCCCTTCCTTGTCATGAACGTATGCTCTTGCCACGGGACATCATTGAAATCCGCAAGTCTTCAACATTGTATCACCGCGTTCATGTAAGACCCCAAGCCCTGACTGCCTGTCTCGTACACACGCCACAGTTGTTTCAAGCCTGGTTCCGCTCGTCCTGTTCAAGGTGCGTGGTTACCGACCAGCCTCTCCCCCCCAAGTGCATCCCGTTTCCAAACGCTGGACCTCTTTTCCACACCTCACGGCCCAAAAGCTTCTGCTCGTCCTGCACAAGGCGCGTGGTTACCAACCCAACTAACTCCGCTCTCTTTCTTTCGTCCTACTGTACCGCCCACGGAACGAGCAACATCAGATCACCAAGTTCTTGAACGAGTTCGAGGTGTCCGTGCGCTACAAGCTTTCCACGCTGGCGGAGCGGGTGGGGTCGTTGGAGCGACATCTCGAGTACTGCGAAACCGCGGTCAAGGACAGGCAACAGCTGCAGCGGTTCGACTCGAGTTCGAGGGTCGACGGTGCTCATGGGAGATGATTTCGATGGGCTTGGCTTGGCTGGCTTTGTGCGTCGGCGCGCGTTTGAGTGCTGGTGGTTCTGTGGTTGACGAGTTTTAGGTTCTACCCTTAACGATTTAGACAAATGTTGCATCAGGAGCTTTGGCCGCCTGGCGCACGAACGGCACGCCATAGGTCGGCCATTCATTGTTTTCCAGAAGGGTCTGACGTATGTAGATTTTTTCATGATTTGTGTGTCGTGCATTGAAGGTTTTGTATTCTGGCGCGTTGTCCCTTAAGTCTGGTGTATTGAGTCGCTCGGAAAGCTACTGGCAGTGTTGCAACGGGGTTGAACAAGCGATGCGTTCTTATCAAGCTGGCGGCATGGTACTCCCGCGGCAAAGATTGAGAAGTACGTCGTGGAAGGCCGTATGCAGCTTAGGTGCTGAATTTGTACCCGTCCGTGCACCGCGAGCACTAGTCGTTTGTTGAACGTGGAACTTGTGAAGATGGATGCTCTCAGCTGTGGTTCTCTCCTAGCTTTCGAGTCTGCGACAACCATGGTAGGTGTTGTCGCAGCACCCTGCTGGCGTTTTTCTTCTCCTGCCGGATACGAGAACGGGTTTTCAGCGGGTCGGACGAAAAGCCTGAGGTCACCAAACTTCCCCGGTCATAAACGCTGTTTCGATTGGTATGTAGCACGTATATGTAGTTGTCGGCGCTTTGCCACCCTTTTGCTTTCTTTGCCGAACGCAACACAACGTGTTTTTTGTCCGTGTTTTCGTACATCGACCGGCGATAGCTGGTTGACTGACTGATCATTCTTTCGTGGAGTACCGGCCATGGGGCTGCATCAGGGGGATCTATGCTTAGCAGACTATGTAATTAACGTCGCTTCTCTAGCCTGTGTTGTAGAAGTACCGCTGGCGGTTGACTTTTCGCCACAAGCAACAACGGTTGTTCCTGTTTTTTTTTTCATGTCGCGCATCGTCTGTTTGAGCGGTTTGGGGTGTTGACTTGAACAGCCTTAGGTTCTTTTTATTCCGACCGAGCAAGTTTGTCGTTGTGTGTGTGTTTTGTTGGACTCCAATCTTCGCCGTTTCACCCACACTTGTGCATGGTAACAAAAAATACATTTGTACCAGCCGACGGCATCGGAAAGTATTCATCGCCGCCATCCCCGCCGCCGTCAACAAAATGTAGTATGTACGTCAGAACATTTGTCCATCCGCAAGTAAGTCGGTGGATCAAATAATGAGACAAAAATGACCGCGCACACACAGGAAGGGCTTGTCCAAGCAGCTGACACGACGACGCTTGCCCTTTCTCTAGCGAATGCCCACTGCTGAAGGACACTCCGTGTTTGTTGTAGTGGCTTTCGGTCCAACTTCTGGAGAGAGAAAACAGGGAATATTGCAATTGGAATATTGCTGCGGTAGTGGGCTCGCAGACCTCCTCCTCTTCTGCGAAATCCATTCATTTCGCGTCACCCCCTCCAGTTACGAACAGCAGCAGTGCTGTCACCAACACAGCAGCACGAGCAGTCCACGCTTCACCTGGCAGCTGCTGGCTTCACTCTTGCACCTTCCCCTTGTGCCTATCGTTTGTACTAGAGGCAGAGCAACTGCCACACCACCGACAAGCGAAGGATTGAGGTGAGGAGATGCTTCATTGAAGGTGCGGCTTGGTTACATTCGAGCTTCACAGCAGCACGTAACATCGTAGCAACAAAGGCGGGCGATCTACATATTCCAGACATATTCCGACTCTCTCGGCGCTCTGCTCATGTGCAGTTATGACTCTCCTCGATTGCCTCTGTCAATGCCTTCATGTTGCTGTCCCTCGTTCTGGGCGTTGGTAAACGCATCCAAAAGTGGACGACGGCTGTGTCGGCGTAAGGTTGAAGACGCTCAAAATTCTGCGCCGCATGTGGACCTATTTTGCTTACGCTGCTGTGACAATATCATGCATACCCCCCCCTGTTCGAGGGCTGATATGTCAGAACATGGAGGGTGAACAGCACCAGTGATGTAGTCAGCCAGCGCTCTGCCCGTCTTTGCGAATAGGCTGTAGCGAGGTGGGAATTGTCCCACATTGCTGGCTGTGCATATTCACTGCTGTTTGGTGGCGTGTTGCAATGACAGTTGACCCAGCTGATGGCCGAAAATCCGGTGGGGGCACGCCCGGTAAGGATAACCCTACAAAGGGAAAGCAAATACTTGTAAATAATTTGTTGGGACGTACATACATATTATAGTATACAGAGAGAGGGTTGTTAAGTGGGAAAACGACACAACAGGGTATACCCTGGTCAAAAAGCGACACACCTGGGTACACAGTCATTAACAGCAGTAAATGCACTCATATCATTGGTCAGCGCCCAATTTCACCCCGGTGCGTCCGAAAAGGCGCAGGGTATACCCTGCCGTGACTACTTTTCTCAGCAACTGTACCCTGTTTTCGGAAATGTACCCTGACCTGACGGGAAAAGAGACCCTTTCATCAATCATTTCCCCCGCAGGAATCTTCCCAACTCCTTTTCCCCTCCAACCATGGGATACCAAACGGCGAATCTTCCCGCCGAATAACAACCATGGCAACGGGGCAGGAATCAGTTTCCGCCCCTGCGAAACAACACCAACCATCAACTCTTCCGCTCGAAATCAACAATGGCCGGGCAACACCCCAGCACAATTGCTCCGTTTGGAAACATGCACACACGCGTACAATACCCCGTGGACTACTGCTTGCTGCAGTCTATGTGCGAGATGCACGGGTCACGCTATGAAAGCAAGACCGATTCAGCATGGTTGACATGCATATGCATTTGTGCGGGCGTGTGTTGTCGGTTGTGTCTCAATTGCGATGTGCCGTGTGTGCGTGCGTGTGTTGTCTGTTGTGTCTCAATTGCGATGTGTTTCTTGCTTGAACTACTGCTGTAGCAGCAGCGGTCACGCTTACCAGCCAACCAAGCCGACCAATCAATCAATGTAGTAAGAAGACGTCAGGCTTCAGCGGGATGAGCCGATGAAATTCAACGCGAGCACTCTTCTTTCTATCGACAGGGAGGGTGATTGGGTTGGACGACACAGCAGTGTCCTGCTGCTAGAGTAAGGATAAGACTCGTGTGTGCGTGATTGATGTCAAGGGCATGTCTGTGCGTGCTGGTCCTGCCTCTCCTGCGGGCGCGAGCTCGCCGCCAGCACAGCGCCACACATTGGCACATGCATATATATCCATGTCAACCATGCTGAATCGGTCCGCTTTCATACCGTGACCCGTGCATCTCGCACATAGACTGCAGCAAGCAGTAGTCCACGGGGTATTGTACGCGTGTGTGCATGTTTCCAAACGGAGCAATTGTGCTGGGGTGTTGCCCGGCCATTGTTGATTTCGAGCGGAAGAGTTGATGGTTGGTGTTGTTTCGCAGGGGCGGAAACTGATTCCTGCCCCGTTGCCATGGTTGTTATTCGGCGGGAAGATTCGCCGTTTGGTATCCCATGGTTGGAGGGGAAAAGGAGTTGGGAAGATTCCTGCGGGGGAAATGATTGATGAAAGGGTCTCTTTTCCCGTCAGGTCGGGGTACATTTCCGAAAACAGGGTACAGTTGCTGAGAAAAGTAGTCACGGCAGGGTATACCCTGCGCCTTTTCGGACGCACCGGGGTGAAATTGGGCGCTGACCAATGATATGAGTGCATTTACTGCTGTTAATGACTGTGTACCCAGGTGTGTCGCTTTTCGACCAGGGTATACCCTGTTGTGTCGTTTTCCCTTGTTAAGTCACTCAGGAGCAAAGCGGGCTTCACCCATGTGAGGTATTCGTTCATCGACGAGGCCTTGCGAAAGAGCAGTCAGGGTCTGCTGGGTCACGCGCGCGGTGGGGGCACGCCAGGGGGAAGGTAACCTCGATGAAAGTCGAGACAGAAAGGGCATGGTCACCCAGGAGCGAGCCGGCTTCACCCACGTGTAGATTTGTTTGTATTAGGAAAAGTAAATGCAACACAGAGAGACTACAACCCGTTCGAGATACATAGATGTTCAATCATCGACGCTAACGATGAACATCTACACTTGGGTGAAGCCGGCTTGCTTCTGATGGACCATGCCCTCTCTCTCTTGACTTTCCTCGGGGTTACCCTCTGGGGTGTCCCCACCCAGTAGCCCCCTGGTTTGGTCGTTCGTATTAAGCTTTGAAGCGTGCAACACCATAGAGCGGGTCTGCGTTTCGTTGTCCACTTTTTTTTCCCCACAGCAGCGCCACACCTGTGTTCATGTTCGTTCATCGACGAGACACTTAACCCTTGAGCCGCGGGGGAAGGTAAGTGAAGAGAAGGGTAAGGTCACCCAGAACTTCCCCCGTTTCAACCACGTAGGTGTTCGTTCACCGACGACAAGTCTCGACGAACACCCACACGTCGTTGTAGCTCGGTTTCGTGTGGGTGACCTTAGAACCCGTTCTCTTCCCTGCTGTCTGTCCTCACGGTTTACTTCCCTGGCGTGTCCCCGACCACGAGCGTGAGACCCAGCAGCCCCTGACGGTTCGTTCGCAAGTATAAGTATCGAGACAAGCAACAACACCGGCAAAGTGGCAGCCATTGTGTTTGTTTGCCACTTTTTTCTTCTTTTTTTTTCCCCACAGCGCCACCCTCTGGTACTACGTATCATGCCCCCTTGTCCTTATTCTCAGACCCAGGGGCACCCGGTGGGCAGCTAAATAGAACCACCACGTGGTCATCGACGGTATCTCCAACTTGGTTTGATTTGATATCGAAGCTTTGTAGCATACGCCATGGATATTTGTAGTTACATGTTACATGACGCCAATCTACGTTGTAGCGCGCGCGTGTAGTGACTGTTCGGTCAGTCAACATGTGGTGTAGGTGACGATGCAGCCGATATCGCGTGATTGGCTTAACGAAAGTTGGGGGTGCAAATTACGCCGGCTGGAACGAACCCATCCATGTGTGTGTGCGTATTTGTTTTTTTTCAAAATAGCCTTTGGAGTAGAAAAATGTTAGTCGTCTTCAGGTTACGACCGATGTCACGAGATCCGTCGCCGCCGAGGCCTTCAGAAAATCTACCTTTCTCTTGGGGTCTTGGGCGGTAGGGGGGGGGGGGGGGGGACTCCTAACCGTGCAGTGCCGTAATCGTTTGGCCATTGACCTCCCATCCCTACAAAGCCGGGACGGAACACGCCGGGTTCTCACCGGACCAGGCTCTCACATCACCAAGCGCGAAGCGCCGTGAGGTATTTGGCGAGTCGCATGAAGGGTGAGCTGCATCCTGTTAAGGGTGTTGGACATCTTGTGCTTACTTCCTTGCGTACGGATGACAGCTGCGTATGACTTAATTTATTTTCTGGTGCTTTCACTTCCAGAGACAGTTGTAAGCACTGTGTAACTGCCTCGAGGAAGCTTGACCATTTTAACACAACGTGGTGCGATCATCCCCCGTTGCGCGGAGTGAGGTTTCTCGACCCCGCACAACATGAGCTACTCGACCACCATTATGGTTACCGCCAAAAAAAAAACCAGAGGTTAAAAAAAAGACGGTAACCTGGTTGCCGAGTTCACGAAGTGAATTGACTTGTTTTACAACGTCGTTGCCAATCGACGAAAACCCAATCCCGATGGCAAACACCGAGTGGGGGGCTTGTTTTACAACGTCGTTGCCAAGCGACGAAAACCCAAACCCCGATGGCAAACACCGGGGGGGGGGGGGG
>FN649727.1:7674749-7717397 GCA_000310025.1 Ectocarpus siliculosus | reverse complement strand
AACAACAACGTAACGCGGAGGTTATCACTTGGCGATCGACGTTCGGCCCATGTTTTCGCATGTCTACTGGTTCTCGGAGAAGCGGAATTAGGCTAAGATCCTCTACACGGTATGACCTCTTGCTGGGACGTTCGTGTCGGTTGTTTAATCCGAGCGAGAGACTCTTTCGCCATCCATCCGCACATACATATGCATATGCGTACATACACTCGATAGTCCTACCGCTTTATCTACTTGTGGTTTGCATTTTGGTCTCCGAGATGGGTGCAGTCGGTCATTTCCGGTCCTCAAGGCCAACCGACACTGGTTTCGCGAAGAAGACACGCACAAAGACAAACAAACACAGCACACCCGACTTATATTAGTAGAATGGATTGTTATTCTACATACATCCAGACGTTACGGTCGTGCACATTGATCCGCTTATTATACATATGATGCCAGGGTATTCCTGTGCGCCCTTGTATGATCCTTGAGTATCCTTGTGCACCCTACATTCCTTCGTCCGGCACCACTCTTGACAAGCCGACACGAACAGCGCAAACACACTCAGCCTGTTCGGTGTCGTTGGACCTTGGCCTACCGCAAAACTGTGGGGGGGAAAGCATGATCTAGTAGTCTAAACAACATCATCGTTTTTTCCCGTTGTTCACCAAGAGCCCGTCCCGCTCACGACGGCGTCTGCGGGGAAGGAGAAGCAGACCGTTCCCTGAGCACCCTTGCCTTAGCGCAAAGCTCGGGCATCATGCCCTTCGGAGGGGAGAACGTCTTGATACTTGACCATGTAGATTGCACTTACGCTGACCGTTCCTCGCGAGCCTTCGCCTTAGCTGCGAGCTCGGCCATCATGTCCTTCATGCTCGGAGGGGTGCTCTTCCCACCAGGATTCGGGCTCGTCTTCTTGGTGTCGACGCTCGACTTTGGATCGGGTGGTGGAGTGGCGGGTGGCTGCGGTATCGATTGCGGAACAATCGGAGAATCCGCCCCAACGTTGTTACCTGCCCCAGCATTTCCGTCCTCTAAAAAAGGTGAAGCAGACCGATCCTCGCGCGCCTTCGCCTTGGCTGCGAGCTCGGCCATCATGTCCTTCATGCTCGGAGGGGTGCTCTTCCCACCAGGATTCGGGCTCGTCTTCTTGGTGTCAACGCTCGACTTTGGATCGGGTGGTGGAGTGGCGGGTGGCTGCGGTATCGATTGCGGAACAATCGGAGAATCCACCCCAACGTTGTTACCTGCCCCAGCATTGCCTTCCTGCAAAGGTGAAGCAGACCGTCCCTCGCGCGCGTTCGCCTTGGCCGCGAGCTCGGCCATCATGTCCTTCATGCTCGGAGGGGCGCTCTGTCCACCAGGATTCGGGCTCGTCTTCTTGGTGTCGACGCTCGACTTTGGATCGGACGGTGGCACCGCCATCCCGGCTTGGGAGGGCTGAGTCGACGGCAGCGGCGCAGGATCAATTGTTGGCTCGATCGCCGCATCATAATCCGATCCCTGCGAGCTTGCTTCATCCACGCTCCGCCGTAGCCGTCCGTCCTCCGCAATAGGGTCATCGAAAGCGACTCGAAGCATCTGAGATACGTCGTGAACTCCATTGAATGACGACCTCCGCCGTTGGCTTTGTCTTCTGTGGGAGATGCGGTTTCCCAGCTCACTCATCATGTTCTTCATCGAGCAAGTGGTCGGCTGGCCTCTCGAGAGTGCGTAGCTTTGTCGTCGATACTTTGAAGCTGGCGAGTTTGGGGCTGACCTGTGATAGTGCAAAAGGTAACCAGGTGTTGGTATGTAGTACCGCTTTTTCAATCACTGAGAAACATCAACATCACCAACATCGCGGAGAAAGGCGTGCATGCCGAGGATTTTCCTGCCACTAAAGACCAAGCATTAAGCAACGAAATTACAGGCTCGTATCCTTGTGCTAAGCGGGGCTCCCCTCTCTACTTGACCTGGTCATCCCATCAACGTCTGCAGAGCCGTCCTTCGTGTCGCTGATGGGGTCTAGCGGGGGTGGCCCAGTCTTCAGTTTCGCCCCTAGTCCATCGCCTATGACGGCTATCGCGGACGCCTTAAGCTTTCCACCCACAACCGGCTTCTCCGACGCATCAAACGCGCTGCTGCGCATGGTTTCTTGCTCTTCGGCGGCTGCGTCGGGGTCGAACGGCCCTTTTTCTATGTCCTGCCCGTCAAACGCGGAGACGAGCGGGGTTTCGTCGGACGACAGAGAAACGGCTCGGACTTCAGTAGTATCTGGGACGTGGTGGTCCGGCGAGCAGGAGAATACCGAAAGTACAGTACACACACAAATCCAGGAGCTACGCACAAAAGTTTACGAGCGATTGCTTCAGCATTGTTGTCCCTCCCCCGTGAAGGATCTGAGGCATGTTGTGCACGGGTTTCGAGTATTCGATCGAAGACTCCTGCTTGGGAATAGATAGGTGGGGCTTATCCAAATTGTTTAAAAACAAATCATCACATGTACACCGATCCGCGCGAAGGCACGTATGTACTCCGCCGAGTGGTGTAATTGATGGAGTCGCCAACTCGTCTGGCGTTGCCTTAGTTCCTACAAGTGACGTGAAAAATTCACCTTGACTGCTATAGGTACCTACCTTGTACACGGGGCGCCTAAGTTCGGCCGGCTTGAGCTGTCCTGCTGCTTCCTTGTCCAACAACTCTTTCAGTCGCTTGCGAAAGCCGGCTCGCCACGCCGTTTTCGCCCCGTCGGCGTCGTTTTCGAACGTCGATGGCAGGCATGCATGTAGGGCCCGACTCTCTACGACATCTAGGTCGTTGGCCAGGTATTTGCTCTTCAACTCCACCACGTGAGTTTTTGACACCATTCCAATTGGCGCCCGAATGAGCCAGAGAACCTGAACAGTTGGGGGGGGCGGGTAGCTGAGCGAAGAGAGCCTCAAGGACAAAGCGAATTGGTGTGTGGCCGAGCTTCATCGAACGACGAAAATGGTGCCACGGATACTGGGTTGATCGACTAGATAGAGGAAGGTAAACTAAACAACTCTATGAAGGATGCTCCAAGAAAAGGAGGCCACGCGCGCGTCTTTCAAAGCTTCTTTGGCGACAGGCTACGGAATTTCATGATGCATGCGAGGCACTTGCACAATTTATTTCGTCTGGGCGCGTCATGATGTTGCACGCATATCCCCTTCTCCGTCTCTACGCATGCGCTATACCCTTTTTACCTTGCGATCGAACATCCTCTTTGCGAGCGCCGGCGTCAGCCCCCCTCCCCGGAGACCGTCAAGGCCAGCGTGAAAGATATCGGGCGGAACGAAAGTCTTCATAAGATGGAGTGCCTCGTTGTTTTTTGGCTCGTTTGCTGCTTCCCATGCCTGCTCTTCGGCGGCCTGCTCTTTGATGTGATCGGGATGGTTGGTGACATACTTGTCCCACTTTTCCAGTGCGAGCTCCATTTCGGCAGACGCGTCCCCGGCCATCAGGGCGTCAATAGCCTCTCGTAAACGCTTCTTGGCCTCCTTTGATGGAGGGAACGGTGGGTAGACAGGGCGAAACGACCAGGTGCGGTGTGACGGTCGTGGGTCAAATCTGGTTGCAACACGTGGTTGAATTCGATGAAAAGAGACCATGTATGTTTTTTGCTGAAAGCGTGCCTTTGATACACGAGGATTGGAGGGAAACCCATGCCCGAGAACAAACCTAGTTGGGTAAGTTATTCCAAGGGGGCGGCGGCAAACGCGCGTGTCTTCGCCACATGGGGGAATCGTGGCTGAGCAGACCACACGGCCTCCACGCACACAAAACATCTAACGAACGATATTGGGAAGTTCGAACGCATCGCTTCACGCGTGGAAGCAACAATTGAGGCTCCTGATCTTTCTTCAGTCTTACCTCTAGGGTTACAACCTCTTCAATCGGTTGCTCCCCCAGCGCCGTTAGCTGCCGTCTCAACGTAGAGATCAGCTCGTCCTTGATTCTGACTTGTTCCGCCCACTCTCCATCGGCGGGCACGGGGGCAATACTCGATGAGACCCCACCCGAGGCACTCTCTAGATGCATCGAGACTTCCACCGATGAGGCACTTTTTGGATTCACCGAGACTCCACCCGCAGCATTCTCTGGATTTGTCGAGATTTCACCTGGGGCACTCTCTGGACCGTGGGTTTTAGCTTGACGAACAGTTGGATCACCACCACTAGCTGGAACATCACCAGCAACCGGGTCGCCCGGCGAGTCACTGCTGGCCACACCGTGACTAGCTGGGTCAATTCCGTCAGCTGATTCTGGCTTCCCGACAGACCGGGTTGGGGAGGCTGACTTCGGGGTTGGGCGTGGCGTCCACGGAGTCAAGCCCCGCAGCATCCTCTCCCTCCTAGCCGATCGGGTATCTTCCTCGGAATCGAGTTTATTGTTCGGTCGACCGTCGGACCCGTGAACGCCACTTTCCACAACTGAATCAAGAAGGAAGTCGGCACCTCGCTTGCTCGTCATCCTTTCGCTCGTAGTTTTCCAAGCCGTAGATGATCCCCGCGGAAAATGCATGTGGTTGGTGCCTCGTTGGAACGAACATTGGTTCGTGCTTTGCCAATTTGGAGTGAGTTCTTCCTGCAACGAAGGGCCGTAGGTTGCGTACAGGCAGTATCGGTTGCGAGCTAATGCATCTGTATCAATACTCTTCGAAATACAGCAGTACATGACACACATTTTCGAAAGTTTGACGAGCCCTACACTCGATCTGTATTGTCTACGTGTGGACAGGGGAGGAACCCCCGCTCCCCCCCGTTTGCTTAGTCCGTCCAAGTGTGTGCCGTTCGCGTGGACCTATCAGATGCATTGTCAAGTTGTTTCCCATACAAAGTACGGTTCTTTCCGTTAGGCTACAATCAATCTCTCACTCGCATTGCTGTCTCGCACACTGAACAGGCCCGACGACGCTCGGCGATGACCTCTCCCTCACTGGTGCACTCCAGCTCCACTTTCATGATGGAGGTGCAGTGGAGACAGAAATCAGCGGCAGGCACCATGCGCCCATGAGAGGTGCTGGTGCTATCTCTCTTGTGTGGGGCTTCCCGCCCTGCCGTTTGGACATGGTCTTGCCGCAACTTGCCGACGAGGGGGGCATCGGAGTCGTTCCCGCTGCTGCTGCTGCTGTTCTGATAGCGGTGTAGCATAACCATCCATTCTCGGCGGGCATCGTTCAGCTTGTTGACCCAATCCCCACGAGAAATGTTACTGCTTACTGCGGGAGGTCGTCCCACCGCCGACGAGTGGTGATGGGGCATCGCTCAGTAACAGAAGAAGAACTGCCAACAACTTCGTCGGATCGAAATCTGTTGTATGCGCAATTATGCGCTCTTTCGAGCCCAACGGTGAAGGAGCGACAGCACCTAGTCTACACACGATACGTGTTATGCGAGAAGGGCGAATGAAGCTGGTACGAAACGGGTTGTTGTTGTATGTTGGCAAGTATCACCCGCATGTCGTGTAGATTATGCCTAAATTACTACGTATACATCATGCGGACATCAACACGGGACGAGATGTATGTTCGGGACTTTCGTCTACAGACATTCATTCGTAGCGAAGGAGAGACGTTTCGCCCGGTTGCATTTATTACGCAGCTTTTTGCGACGACGATCGACCCCGAACAACGCTCCGAACTCCGTATTCCAGATACACGCCGACCTCGGTGAACCACATTTGCTCTCACATACGTAGTAGGTAGCAAGACTACATGATGACTTACCGTCAAGCACCTACTGCTGTGCTGTATGCGTACCTCCACACGTCTACTGCATGCATACTAATAATAATAGGGTACGGTTATTTTACCCCCCTCTACCAGAATAGGTTTTCTGGGTGCTTGTTCCCGACGATGGTATCTTGATATCACATCATGAGCTCGCACCAACAACAGCGAGAGAGAGTCGGTGCACACCCACACCAGCACACACAGACAGCAGCACAGCAGCACCCACCATACACACATACGTATGATGAAACAATCAATGATGGCACACAGCATGCGGAAAATCATTCGCCGTGTGTACATATCATCGTTGATCACATGCAACGTACACGTACACTATCTATGTTGATTGGAAAGTACAGTAAATAATACGCCATTCTCTCTCGTACGTACGCACAAGAGACGTCAACGAAAAAACATGCCGCGGTGCGAGAGCTGAGATTTTGAATGATGGATGATGAGCATGATGAGAGAGATCACCACAGACAGAGAGAGGGAGAAATAGAGCGAGTGCGTGGTTCAGAGCGGAAAGATGGCGAACATGTTGTTGTTTGTTGTTGTTTCTCTCATGTGTACTTTCTTGTATGCATAGCACCAGCTGATACCACTTTAAATCATCAGTGTAGCAGACACACAGACTCGAAATAAGTCCAGTACCCAGCCGGTTTTCTCCACTCACTGTAAAGACTCCACCACATATCCCGTTCGGCTGCCGTGGGTGTATCTCGAACTGTCTGGTAGTCTTTCTGCTTTCTGCGTGTGTATTTATTTTTCCCAATATATATGCCGACGTAAAGACTACGGTACTATCATATGTAAGACCAACGACCACAGCGCGAAGGATCGGTCACAACACAAAAAAAAAAAAAACAACAACAACAATCAGTGCGGCGAATTTTCCCAAAAAGATATCGATTTTGCGGGGTCTTTGGCATCAAGAAGGCAGGCTCACCCAGCGCTGCAGAGCAGGGCTCCCCCTCCACTTGTAAGAGCATAGAGGCGTCACCTACCAAGCGACGTGAGTATTGGACAACATAAGTTGTCGAAGAGAGCTTACAAGCATATGTTGTAGCAGGCCGCTTGGAATCTCTTTGCCCAACCACGGGCGGTAAAGAGCCAAATCTCTGTTCCAACGGAGGAGTCGTGTAACAAGTTAAAATACGGCCGCGCAAGAACATGTCGCGAGCAAAATGCGCGTATGTATGTAGATGTGGAGTCAGTGGCAAACCCCCCTCCCCGCGCGCCGACTCTCCCCATCTCAACACAAAAAGAGACCGCGACGTTGAGGTTGTCGCCGCCCCTGTTCCCCATCTGCCTGTGACGAGAGAATTGGACCACGCACCGCACGGGTGGGAGTTTGTTTCAGCGCCCAAGAAAGAAGGCGCAGACCACGACAGCAGTACAACAGACATCCAAACAGCCAAAAAGTGCGTTAACGACCAGCCCCTTCGCCCCCCCGCCTACTGACAACAACTGCTTCATTTTCTCAGCTGAACACATCCCCCCGCCTTCAGGTCTTGAGGTTGCTTGACGAAGAACGCTCTTCTACCTGGCACGGGCCTAGGAGGAGAGAAGGTAGCAGCAGCACGCACGCGCGCGGGGGGTCCATGGTCTCCGTGGCGTTTTCGTCGGCCTTTCACGATGCCTCTGCCGGGCGCGATTCGCTGAACTTCCACACCTTCGAGCTCGCTCTCAAGGACGTGGATGGAGACACGAGCGACGCGGCCGACCCCGCCGAGCAGAGGGCGGGGCTGGCGGAACCCTCCAAGCCGGCACGGCGCGGCTCCGTCTTCATGGTGGCCACGCCGCCAGCCACGCCGGAGGCGGCGGCAGATAGCCTAGAGGGCGAGCAGCGCATTCATCACCAGCAGCAGCAGCAACAGCAGCAGCAGGCTGAACCGCCGCCGCCGCCGCCGCCGCCGCCGCCGTCCTCCTCCTCAACAGGAAAGCGGGCGGCGGCGATGTACAGGCAGACGTCCGCGCACAGACTGTTTCGCGCGGCTCCGCCCGAGCCCAAGAGGCAGCAATGGAAGGTCTGCGAGAAGACTCCGCTTGCCGGCGACGAAACCGCCTCCACCTCCGCCGCCGCCGCTCCCATGAGCGGGGAGGACTCGAGGCTGCGCTCCTCGTCCTGGCACGCCTCGGACAACAGCAGGCGGTCACCACCTCCTCCCCCCGGACTGGAGTATGGCCACAATAACAACAAAAATGACCGCTTTTTCCCCAAGAGGATAGTATGCCGCGACGACAGAGAGGTGCGAGTTATTGCGTTTTGTTCGTGTCGGTGTTCCCAGCTACATACGGTTGGTTGCCCGGCGGGCTCACCCTGCCTTGCCCATGTGAGACAGAGAGACAGACCCCAGCAACAGAAATCTTGCGCGCAGCAAGTGTTTTTTTTGTTTGCTTTGGGTGCGACCACCGTCGGGGATAGGAACATATATGCTTTTTTTTCGCCCGCTCCGCCAACACCTGACAACGACAACCCTGCGTGCTGTCACAACACAGACGCGGTTGATTTTCTAACCCCCTGAAGGTCTCCCCTGTCTCGTGGAGCAGGTGCTGGATGGCTCAGACGTCCTACAGCAGATATCGAACCTCACCAGCACAGAGCCTAGCAATGAACGCGAGGTGAGCGTGCAAGGGACGAAACGGGCAGCTTGCTTTTCTGTGCAGTAGGAAGATGAATCTTGGAGTCCAGGCCGGATTCGGGCATTTCGAGAAAAATGCAGCAGGTTCAACTCACACCACGAGACATTTTTCACATGCGTTTCGGCCATGTTTTGAGGGTTGGTTTGCTATGGACAGGCTTGAGCAACGGATGAAATTTGTCGTGAACTCCCCCAGCAGAGGGAGCACTTTATGATGATGAGAAATTAAACGCTCGATTTCAACCTCTCGAGGTTCTGAAACTTCAGCGCGTTGCAGCCACAGCAAATATATAGGTTGTGGTCCTTGTTTTCACCGAACAAACCATGCTTTCTTTCCTTTCCTTACCAATATTCTGTCTACCCACTACCCACAGGCATTCGGCAGTAGTTCCCATCGTTCATCTGCCAGACCAGACCGTTCGGCATGTCAAATAGACTTATTTCGCTCCTCTCGTTCGGCATTTGTTGCCACTTGATGCCCCCTTCTGCTGAAGTTTCTTTCCTTGAAATATTCTGACCTAAATAATCAGACATGGAGACGAGTGGGTTGGTTCGGTTGGCATTTCAAGCATTCATATGCTGATGATGGCCTGGAACTAAAGGTTGCTCCGAATTGCTGGGGCTTCCGGAAGGAGCAGGGGGCCGCACCCATTTTATTCCACTCTTAAAGTGTTCCAAGCGTGTCCTATTCTCCACATAAGCTGACCCCCTAGTACCCAATCCATAACTAAGGACATTTTTTCAAGGTGGTGGCGGTTGTAGTCCGTTTTTTTGGCGGCACACCGCCGTCGGCTTGATGTCACTTGCAGCCGTAGCGCCAATGATACATACATAAGGCGGTGCAAGTACAGAGAATCGGACTTAGTTGTTGACGAGATTTTATGCATAAGATACCCAGACATACGTGAGTCTTGTTGGCTTGTCCCAATCCTTTCTTTAACCGTAGCCGCTACTGCTGCTGTATTCTCTTTGGTCGGCTGCCACGTCCTCAACCACGGCGGTATGTACCGTCTCACAACCGTGAAATGATCATTTCGCCTGATATTTTGTCCGATATTTTGTCCGACACAGGTATTCGTCGGTGGCCTGAGAGAGAGCGAGGACGCCGTGCATATCACGGAGGAAGAGTTGGCCACGTATTTCGCCAAGTTCGGCGTGATCGAGAGCGTGTCCATCAACCGGGATGACCGCACCCAGCGCGGCCGCGGGTTCGCCTTCGTGAAGTTCTTCCAGGAGGTGAGCAGCGTCGCCAATATGCATGCAGTCATCGTAGACCTCGCAAGATGTATGAGTGTACCCCCCACCCCAACGGATCTACAATATATGTATCTCTCGCGGCTGGTGGGATGTGTGTGCGCGCCCTTTGGCTTTCTCTTCATCGGCCTACATACGTACGCAAAGTCAGCAGCGCAACTCGTTGGTAGATAGTACCGCGTGGTTGTTGCCTTCCTCACGATTTTTTTGCGCGCACCCCGTGTGTTCCGAGAGAGCTCTCAAACTGCTGTTATCCTACCTCGAATTTTTTTACCGGAGAAGTCTTCATTCATTCGGGCTTTTTGCCAGTCTTGACATGTTGGCTGAGAGGACCATCTGCGTACCGTTGGTAGGTCACGTAAGACATCACGATACCCACGCATTGATACGATGAGCATCACACAACACCGTCCGTCACACCCGCGGGTGTTTTTTCGCATCCCGAATACAGAGCGCAACTCAACTTTGATCACGGCAGTGGCACGAAAGACACCGCACCTTCTTCCCTGAACCGCATGTAGTAGCCGTTGACCCCCTCTTTTCAGTTCTGTGATAAATGTTAGTATCATGAGGGTACATTGTACGTTGTTGTTTTGGTTGTTGTCTTGACAAGGAAAATCTTTTCATGTACCGGTCGGTATTGATCCTACAGACGCGGACACCTTCCGTGGTCACAAGCGAATTACCCCCAATCAAGGGGTACAGTTGCTTCCCAGTACCGTATTTTTTGTTCGTTCCCTAAAGTCAGCGCTCATGGCAACATCATTTTCTGCCGGTAGGAGATCCAATCCGTGGCCACACAGAATGGTTCTCTCCCTGGGGTCCCTACCCACCCTTCCTGCATTGGCATTGAAAAGAACGGACGTTGGGGGTTTCAGCTGCGCTCCTTCTTGTCAGCCTCTCCCCAGTTTGGACCTGGTTTGAGCCCCGCGGTTATCAGCACCCCGTGCAGCCCTTGGCTTCCAGCCAAACATTTGGCAGGCGCCCCAAGCAAGTCATATCCGCCATTTACAACGCTGTTGTTACCCTTCGGCCCTTCGGTGTACCGAATCTCTTGCTGCTGTGTCGAAAGTTAAGCCGAAACCGAATGAATCCAAGAGACTTCCACCTGACTTACATGACCGTCAGGCGGCACTACAACGACCCGTAGATGCGCTTGCTACATATGATCAACCGTTTTATTTTGTCCTCAACTGCGGTCTCCTGGTGCAAAATAGTTTTCATGTCTGAATTGATACAACCGGGGGCTCGAACTCATTATCTTTCGAGTCCGGTGGCACCAACGGCTGAGCTGTGGTGTCTAGTTCCGGTGTTTACTTTTTCAACATCAACATCCAAAACGAAACGTGTTGAGTTGATGTATGTATCAATGACTGCGGTGGGTCAGCTCACCTGCGTATTTTTTTTTTCTGTACACGGGCAACAACCGCGGCGGGGAGGGAAAGTGTGCTCTTGAGACTCTCAGCAGCCGCAACGCTTGTTTTCATTCCATGCTGTGGTTTTGAGTGTTGGCAGTCGGCTGTCTTTTTTTTTCGGGTTGGTTTCAAGCATTATTTGTTGATGCGTCCTGGTTCCAGCTTGGACGATGAGAATCAGGCCAGACTTGCCTTGGTTTTCTTGTCTTGCTTATCTCCCTTTGTCACCATTCAGGTATCGGTGTGCTGTCTGTTGGTGTGCACTCGCAACACTAGCATTCTACACGTTCGCTTTCGCAATTTTCCCAGAGAGAAACCCCACAGGATTGTGCGGCCTTGTACGGATATTGTAAAGCACGAGAGAAAGCAGCATGTGCTACCCTGAACATCACACACACTAGTTTATAGGTGGCGTCCTGTGTACGCGCCCTCCATGACACAGGTTACTCAATCACGCGACGATGTTGTGATGTAGAGTGGTCAACCTCGTAAGCCTACTTTGATGGTAACAGGTTGGAGTTCGATCCTCAGTGTTCACACTTCGATTTGTCGGTCGACGAAGGAAAGGGACGCCTGAACCCTTGTCACGATCAAGACTATGGCAAGCAACCGCAGGAGGAAATGGCGGGTCGAAAACATGAACGTACTGCCGTCAGAAGTCCGAAAGCTGCTTGCGACCTTTTTCCGGTGTGTGACCCCGACTGATGCAGTACTGGGGTCGCTATAGTGCAGGGGTGTGTCGAGAGGTTTTACCAGCAGTATGGCGGGCACCTGCTCTATTCAGGATGGAGGAATATTCTGGTACAGGTTTTAGTATACTAGCTTATATCTGTGTCAGCAGATTTCACCAACACTATAACGTAGCACCTGCACTATAGCGACGGCAGTACTGCTGTATGTCGAACATGTACACCGGAAGGTTTGCAGACTGGCGGGAGAACGTGTTGGACGAACGCACACATGGTATTGAAACGCCTGCTAGATGGGGGTTCCGTGAGAGCACTTCATCACACGGTGACCTAAGATACCATAACCCCGTGGTGCGCAAGACCACACCATGTGATAGTTTTTGAAATCCCGAGATGTTACCCTACGGCATGTATGGCAGACGTGGTACACATCTTGAACTTCCTAAGCACCCGACTTGAGAATCTAGTCTACAACAGTGGAGAGCCCGGCGCTGTTCAAAGCCCAGTAATTTCACCGGCGCTATAAAGGGCCACCGGTGCTAGTTAACCGGCGTTACTGAGCCCTCCCCCCCACGGTACCAAGTATCTCTCGCGGCACTGGTGGTCTCCCCCTCGGAAAATCGTTTATTTGAAGGGAAAGCAGGACGTACCCGACCACAGGTTCTCGTTGCCATCCCTCATACTTGGTATGTGTTCGTTCCAAGATTTATTTTGCAGTTGTGTCTTGAGGCGTAGCCGCCCGTTGGTTTGTGTGTCGGGATTAGCTGTGGAAATCATGTACAGCAGACCTTTATGCGTGATCCACGTCATGTTTTTTCATGTATCCTCCCGAAGAGGTTACCCGTGGTGGACTCAGCGTGTGGTTAACCCTCCTCAATACTGGTTCCACGAGACCAATATGCTTGTTTGTTGTATAAGCTGAGGTTTTGTTAGGGGCGAAGACAACATACATCCGCCGCTTCGTTGTCGACCAGTCAGGTGGTGATCGTTGTTGCGTTTTGAAGGTACGAGATAGAGATGCACTCGTTGTTTTATCGTAAAAAAAAAAAAGAAGCTTACACAATCTCTGCACTACTATGTATTTTTTTTCCGCTGACACGACCACGCTTGGCACTTCCGCCCCCCTCTTCTGTACGGTCGACAGGCTGCCGCGCTGAACGCGGTGGTCGCGGATGCGTCAACACATGTCATTCGCGGCACGACGGTCAGCGTACAGTGGTCCAGAGGCGCGAAGGACGCCGGCAGCGGGGGAGACCGCCCCCGGCGCCGCCACTCGGCCACGTCCAACTCGAGCTCCGGCAACGGCAGCTCGCCCTCCAACGGCAGCGGTCGGTCGTGCGCCAGGCTGGGCATGTTTCCGCACAAGGGCGGGGGTGGGCGGGCCGGGGGGGGCGGCGGCGGCGGCGGCGGCGGGGCCGGAGCTTGCGGGGTAGGTTGCAGCAATGGCTTCAGCCCGATGCGAAGCCGGGGCGCGGGGCACAGCATCCACGGCCCCTCGGCTGGGGGCGGGGGGGTGCCGTACGGGTACGGCGGCGGGCGCCATGGAGAACACCACAACCAGCCGATGGTGAGTGTTGAGCCATGGAGCGGGTAGATACCGTAGACTATCTCTTGCGTAGGAGTTGTTGCGTTGAGGCTGAGGCCTTCACGAGGTTGCGAGACTAGGGCGTCTTTGTTGGGACTATGAAACCCCGTTTTGCGGAGGTGGAGTGTCCTTTCTCTGGTGGAGACATCAGTTCACGCTTCCTGTGCGTCCGCTTTGCTGCCCCAGCTTTTGTCTCCATGCTCAAGCTTCCGTGCCACTCCCCGCTGAATTCCCGCCCCCCCAGGTTTGCGTCGTCGTGCCTGCGCAACGCGCGGCCGCCCTAGGCCTTGCGCCACACCCGCCGCACGGCCTTCACTCGACGGGCAAGTGCACGTCCAGGGGCACCGCCCCGTGCGACGGGCACTTTTCCTCCCTCGCGCAGTCGAGCGCCGCGTCGGGAGGAGGAGGAGGAGGAGGAGGAGGAGGGCATCCGGGGTACGCATCCCACACGAGGTCCCACTCCCAGCCGATAAGTCATGGTGGCGGTAGCGGCGGCGGCGGCGGCGGCGGCTATGGCCACCACGGTGGATCTCCCCACGGCAACTTCGACCACCACCACGGCGGGGCGGCGGCCGGGACGCCTCACCACCTCTCGGTGAGCCCAAGTCACCACGTTTCGCCGAGCTCGAGCCACCACTTCTCCCCGAGCTCCGGGCACCACATCTCGCCGACCTCGGGCCACCGGGTCTCGCCCGGCGCGGGCAGGTCGTACGGAGGCCCCCCGGCGATGCACATGCCGCCCATGCCCCGCGAGAGACAGGGGCGTGCCGAGCCGAGAGATTACCCGTCGGGAGCGAGCGGCGGCGGCGGCGGCGGCGGCGGCGGCGGAAGCAGCCCGTCCTTCGGCGAGTACGAGAGGTCCTCGCAGTCGGAGAGTCACCTTCACTCCGCTTACGCGTTGCCCGAGTGGGGGTACGACGATGCCGGCGGCAGCGGAGCGGGGCGCGCGGGTGGGGGTGCGATGGCTACCGCCCACGGCGTGGTACGGTCGCAGTCGCCGCCCCCGATGGTGCGCAGCAGGAACGGGGGCGGGGCACCACGCCCCCCATCGGCTTCTCCCAGGGCGTACGACGGCCACTACTCGTCTACTCGCTACAACGGCCGGGGGGGTGTTGAAGGCTTTTCGGTAGCCGGGATCGGAGGGGCGAGCGGCGGCGTGGCGACGAGGCGCCGCTCCGAGAGCTCCGCCATGGTCGGGCGTAGCTCGATACAGCAGGATGCTCTCGCCGCGGCCGCGAGCTATTACTACGCCGTCGACGACATGGGGAAGGATGACGCGGCTTACAGCCGTGACTGTCGTGGCGGCGGCGGCGGCGGCAGCCACGGGCCCGCCTCGCGCGTATCGTAGGCCAGGAGAAGGCCGTGGAGGGGGGTTAAGGGGAGCGCAGCTCTCTCTCCGCGGCACTGCAGAGAATGTGGTGAGCGAAACCGGGATTGGAGTGCTGGTGGCAAGAGCGAATGCGATGTTGGACGGCGGGCCAAGCCATGGAACCGCGCCTGCTGTCCCGCATACTACATGTTTCCCGGGGCCAGGGTTTAGTTTTGCGGAAAACCCGGCTGATGCGCAGGGCTGTCCCGGAGCCAGTGGTGGCCTTCGGAGCAACCACAGCACGAGAGTATAATACGATGGTACGGTGTGTGTTGTCGCGTGCGCCTTTTCATGGTAGTTGGGTGTCTTGCGCTGCAGCCCCGGTGGCCGCTGCAGTTGGGATAGGGGAGGGCTTCGTCGCCTCGATAACCGTACGGTCGCTCTTCGGTACGGTAGTTTTCCGCAGAAGAACGGAGGAATAGGCCGCCGGCATCCCCCCTGCCCTTTTTTTTATTTGTTCGGAAGCATTGGCGGTCCCATGTGCGGCCGCGCAGTGCTGCGTTCGATAGACACGGGTGCGCTGCTTGCGCGAGAGATTCGATCGTGTGTTAGCTTTTGAAAAAATCGTCTATAAGGAATGAGCTATCTTAGTCTCTTACGGGTTGGCCTTCCTTCGCCGGTGTTGAAACCCTTTTATTTTTCATTTTTTCTTGGTAGGGATGTGTAGTCGTTTCCATCTTGTTTATGCGCGGGCGGTATTTTTCCGGTCCGCAGAGGCTTTCATGGTGTGCCACCTGCCCCCATTCTTTTTTCTTCCGCCGCCGTTCCCCCCCCCCCCGGGTTTGGTCCTGTGGGGGAATACGTGTCGAGCGGGATTGGCTGCGGTAGGTTGACGTGGCGCGATTGTAGTTGTTGCCGTCGGCAGGTTGTGTTACTTTACCTGAGGTCGTACACACGTTACTGCGCTTCGCGCTTGATGACGGAAGAGAGGAGAGACTTAAATTGCGTGCAGGGTAACCGGGGAGGGATTTGGCCTTCATTTGCGGGGCGAGGGGGCTCCGTGGGGGCGGTGTGGAGTTGCATGTAGTTCGGCGCAGATGGGATATGTAGTGCGTCGAAAAGCCTTGATCTAGAGCCGACTTCTAGATTGTGAGCCAGCACGAGCAAGTTCTATAGGACACAACACGAAGCGGCGTAGAAAGGCAAGTTGCTATTATTTTTCTGGGTGCATCTCCTTTTTCTTTATTTATGCCGTCTCGGCTCGTTGGAAAGGAGCGCACCCCATCGGTGACTAACGCGCTTGAGTCTGGCCCCCTATATATACGCTTATTCTGCATATATATGTGTATCAACGAAGTACTACAGTAGTATGCTTTCGAGGGAGGGCTGTCGTTACTGAAGGCGGAACGGGAGGGGTTCTAGTTCTAGAAGGCGGAACAGGAGAGAACGAGTTCTGATTCGAGCCTAATATTAAGTGGATCTTTCATTTGCGGGATTGGTATTACAGGAGGTTTGAGATAGCAAGAGCTAGCAGGCGACACAACCGTCCCCGAACTTCGGTAACAATTCTGGGTAGCGCTGACATCCGTCCCGATTTCGGCCAAGGGTTTCGATGTGTTTCGATATGCATACATCCCGTCCAGTCCGTGTTTGTTTATTGTTTGTATTGTGGAGGAATGGCCTGGCCTAGATAGAGAAAAGCCCGTAAGAGGTTTTCTAAACGGTCGTCATGTTCTTGTCTTGTATCAGGCTGACTTAGTCTGACGCCCCTGCTCTCTTGTTTTTTGTGTTGGTGTCGCCGCCCGCGCCCGGTGACGGTTGGTTGGGCGACGTTTGCGGACGGGTGTGGTGCATGTGGCGCTTGTCCTCTCGCGCGCAACATAGTCGTTTGTTTTGTCAATTATTTTTTGTTCGTTTCTGTTTGTTTTGATGAGATTTGCAGTGTACGCGGGCGCCAAGGCTGGCTGTCTTCTGGCCAAAGGGCATCAATGCGAGGAGGGGTGGAGAGGCATTTGATTTCAGCCAGGTAGAACCGTTATTTGCTGCCCTTTGCCGCCGATGTGTATCTGGTCCCATCGAAGCGCGTACGTTGGCATGGCTGGGGCATAAAAGTAGAATAGCAAAAGTTAAGAAGAGTCATCATGGTCCCTTGTCCTCCGCAAGAAGAGAGAGGTGCGCGACCCTCTAGTGATGCATGAAATTTTTTTTCGGGGGGTTGCACACCCGGTGCACAACACGCGTTCAGCGGTGTCGATCGCGATGATGTGAATTAAGTACGATATATTGCGTCCATGGTGTCATGTTTTAATTGATATAGCAGAAGTAGAACAGGAACAGCTTTCTTTGTTCACCGGCCGGCGGAGTAGGTGGTGGGCGAGACGGGTGTGAGCATGTGCGCGCATGATAATTATGATGCAGGCTGGTGGTAGTGTGCAGGTACACGAACGAAAGGGGGCTCGTTCCCTTTCTCGAATGAAAATCTCTTCCTGGTGTGTGTTGTTTGTCATTGGGTCCTGTGTGTTTCTCGTGACCATCGTCATCGCCATTCAACGAGGGATGGATGGGATGGATGGTGGACACATGTATATTCTTATGCGGAGCCTTCATCGTGGGTCCTTCCAACCGAATCTGGTTGATCTCCATACGCATGCACAGCGCAAAAAACGTCACAGCTTCGTAGGAACACTGGTTGGTGCAATAGAACAGGAGGGTATTTCTAGAAGAGCTGATCGCTACATCGTAGAATAGGTTTTCCCTTTGAACCATTGTGTGCCCCCCGTCAGGCAACGACCAGACAGAATGGAAACTGCTAGGGGAACGCAACGCCGCCCGTGTGCATCGAAACATGAACCAAAGCCTTCTCTTGCACACGATGGGTTGCTACGCTTCAAAGTCTAATCCTACCACGCCGGGAGCCCCTGACAAGATTCGCCTGTACTCTACCGCCGTAGTGGTAGGGATTGGAAGGACGATACGATAAATCGTTCTCGTATCGTTTCTCCACAAGGGATATCCACGATAATACTCACATAGACGAAAAGGATGCACTCGAGTATCCTTTCTGTCTGGCTATTGTTTGTTTGTCTTGGAAAAGCAAACTGAACCTCCTTGATCAGAGTCCACGCAAATTGTCCAATGTAAGAATCGCAGAGTCAAGATAAACAGTACATACATGGTTATTGTATGTACTTCGTAATCACGAAGAACGGAACAATATTTGCCGAACCGGAAAACGAACGTTGTTGATCCAACAGCTCCCGTTCGGACATCAGGTAGCCTAGAGCTGTTCCCTGCCCGTTGGCGGGCCGTATCTCGGTGTGGTTCGCTTTCTGGCCGTCGGAGCGTGGGGTGTTAACGAAATGGTTCAATACACACACACAGGAGATTCGCCCCTCACGGGACATGCTATAACCAAGCTACATTTACACCCACACATGCCGGCGCTGTTGCCAGTTCTGTTCTTCTTGGCTACACACACGGTTCACCGCGTAAATCTGTAGACATCATGCATGTCCCTTCTACTTGTTGTTTTGGCAAAGACAAAAACAAAAGCACTTTATCCAGCAAAAGTGTGTCACAACGTCTACAACAACGAGCTTCTGACAAGAAACTTGCAATCTACCGTATAGTGGTAGGTACACAGAGCAGCTTACCGACAACGGAAACTCTTTGGTATCGTTTCTCGCCAAGCGGTGCCCACGACGGTACTCACATCGACAAAAAGGACACACTCAACACACAAACGCACCTTAAATCTACCTTACGTTCACCGTTCCCCGCAACCAAGGGTGTGGTTCCCCGGCTAAATTCTAAATTCTCAACCGTGCAAGAAACGAGCGACGTGTATACTGTAGTCTAACGTTCGCTTCTTCGGCACACTCACAACGGACTCAGATTTTGGCCCGCAACAACATACACGAAGTACTTCGTAAATATGTCGAAGACAGGCGAAAACACAAATCAACACTGCTACCGTATAGCGTGCCCAAGGGTGCTTTACAATGGCCATACACGTTCAGCGACAAAACAAGCGCGCACACGTAAACAGAAACTGCCATTTCGTTGTTAAAATCCGGGCAACACTTTAAACCTGTGCAACTCTCCCCCAACAGTCAATACCTCCGCAAACCGCGGTACTCTTCCTTGCTGCATCCTCAAAAACACCAATCAATACAATACATCAATTGTTGGACGCTTTCCATGAGACATCTCACCCCGTGTATCTACTGTGTTCGACCTGGGCGCCCAACGCACACCTTGGCCAACACCAAACGCTGACATTCCTCTCTCCACGCCCCCGACTGCAACACCAACACCTGTTGATGTGATGTTGCCAGCATACATACCGTATATGACACAAGATAACACACCCCCTGGACCGATTTTCAAAGCTCGATTACTCCACGACGAAGAGGATGCATAAACGAAACAATACATTTTCGAAAACCTCTCGACGAGACGGTTCCAACGCCGCCGTTTTCGGCGCTGTGACTCTTCCTGCTGTTGAGAAATCGAGCTTTGAAAATCGGTCCAGGGGGTGTGTTATCTTGTGTCATATACGGTACACCCTCACGCCATGACAGTGCACGCCCTCGTGGAACCACAGGGGACGTTTGTCAACCTTCGCCTTCATCCCATTGATACACCCTTGAACACAAGCGCCTCTCCACACTCCATCATCACTCAGCATTCGACAAGATGTGTCATTGTCCATGATTTAACTGCGTTTGGATCAATCTGTCGAACCCAGATACGAGGCACAAGAAAAACACACTTGCTACAACTCTTAACGGTAGATGAATCACACATATTGGTTTGGCCTTCCCTCTGCCACCGGCCATATCAGCGAGAGGGCCCTTCCTTGTAAATTCTTAACAAGCGGATGTATACTGCGTAGTAGTATGTACTTTGTTCTGCTATTCATCAGGACCACGCACACCACTCGCGCCCACGCCTGAGTACTACTTACCCCCCTGTGCACCTCCCTTCCGCCGTGAACCTGAAATGATGCGGTAAATCACCCAATAAAGAACGCTCACACACGCTTCCAAACAGTTGTACACGTCTAACACCAAGCGGGGTTCGTTCATGTAACAACGCGTAAAAAAATCCCCACTACGGTGAGGACGACGAGCCGGACGCCGCTTCTCGCGCCTCCCGGGCCAGCCTCGCCCCTTTGCTCTTCTAGCGGGGGGATTTCTGACCCCCCTAGTCCGCCGTAGCCTCCGGCCGGATCGCCGACGAGGTACCCTCCTGCTCTTCCTCTTCCTCGCCGCCGCCGGCACCCTCCTCCTCTTCCTCCTCCTCCTCGACGGCGGCGGCGGCAGCCGCTTCAGCCGCCGCAGCCGCTTCGAGGGCCTCCTGTGCCGCCGCCGCCGCCGCCAGCGCTCAACATGGCGTCCAGCTCGCGCCTGCGGGCCTCCTCCTCCTCCTCCAGCTCGATATCGAGCCACCGGACGCTAAGGAGGGCGGCGGTGGCACGGCCCGGCCTCACCATCGAGCCGTCGATACCCCTGTTGAGGAGGATCGAGCCGGGGGGGGGAGTAGACGGCGGGAGCTGCGAGGAATGGCATAGACGCAGGTACGGCGGGGGGGGGGGACTCGAAAATTCTCCGCCGTCAAGGAGATGACGATCATGGGTGCCGGCGAGCTAAACGGCTGCCCTGCCGACATCTCCGCCAGCAACTGGCACAGAAAGTGCACGGCGACCCGCCTGGCACCGGGCGAAGTGGCGTCGGTCGTGGCTCGCCCGTACCTGGATATGGTTTTGGTCCGTCACACGCGAGGGAGGAAGCAAGATGAGTGTTGAGAAGTGTCGTGCGAGAGGAGATGGAGCTCTCTGTTAAACACTTCCTCTGTCCCTAAGTCGGTAGCGTTGTGTTCGTACGAGTGCTTTAGCCTTGTCCGATGCCTTTGGCGATGAATTAGTGGACATTCGTTACCCTGCGTGGGCTAAGGGCTGGAAAAGTCAGTCGGCTCAAAAAATAGCCATATTTTGCCCCATTTCGGCCAGGGTACAGGGACAAGAAATCACACACACACACACACACACAGGATTCGGAGACGGTTTACGTTCGAGCTAGCTCGTTTTCTGTCGATGCGAACTCGAGATGTGTTCAAACATCATGGGCTACTTACTGATCGACCAACTTCCACCAGGGCCAGTCGGTTGGGATCTCTGCGACAACGATAGTAATGAGGGCAATTATTTTAGGAGTGACGGAGACGAAGGAAAGGGAAAGGGAAGAAAGGAGGGCGAAGACGGCGATGGAGGAGGAAAACATGTAGGAGTGGAAGAGAGCAAAGGGTTTGAGCCAGATGACCTTCCCCAAAACAAAAAACGTAGGGCTAGGGAAGAACTGCCCAGAGATTCTTGTCAAAATGAGGATCAGAATGGTGGTAGCGAAAACAAGGAGGCTAACGGTGAAAGTACTCCTAAACGAACTAAAGTACAAGGTAAAAGCCTTGGTAGACGCGTCCAGTTTTCTTCTTTTGCTGCTGTTTCTATCTTTGATCCCAAGGATAGTTTAGCCTCCCCCATGCTGCCCCCTCACGGGGTCCCAGTTCATGGCAGATAGAAGTGTTTTGTGTTTTCGACCGCACTAAGACTGACGTCTTTTCATTGGTCAGCCGGTTAGCGCGGTCGATGCTAATAATAATAAAAAAACGCACACACACACATTCTCTCGAGAAACGCCCATCAACCGGGGATTTTTCGACTTGATTTTGTGTTTCAAACCGTTCATTTTTTTTCCTCAGTATCCTGTGCGCTTTCTCTTTGTAACGAACCCCAGTTTACAATAATCGGCACTAACGATTCACCTCAAAAACGTCTCGCCCATAACGCTACAGACTTATGGGACAGAGGAAGTAGACGAAATCGTACGCGGAGAATACAACCGAACAAGACAGGACCAGGGGTCGACGACTCTTGTTTGTGTTGTTGGGTCGTGCGCAGCGGAGCAACAGTTTGGGGCGGCGGCGTACACGTGGCTACAAATACCGCAAGTCGTTGCCGAAAATTCTGTACTATCAAACTCATGCGCAGTTGCTAGCGCCGAAGGGGGCACCGGCCTTTGCCCAACCCTCGTGCACTTGCCTTGCGGACGGCCGAAAGGGCTAGAGTCGAACCCGCCCCGTGCTCGCCTCGCCCGTACCGGACGGAAGATGACCTGGTTCTGGGTTTGGTCCGCCACACGCGAGGGAGGGAGGGAGGAAGAAGAATGTCAGTGGTGGTGAGCGTCGTGCGAGAGGAGATGGGGAGTTCGTGGATAAATATTTGAATACTTTGGCGAATACAACCTACAGCAGTACCCACTGATGCCTCGCTGTATCTGCTGCAGAGCAACAGGTTGGGACGGTGTAAACGTCGTCGCGAAAAATACCCGAACTTGTCGAAGAAAATTCTGTACTATCAAACTCACCCGCTGTTGCTGGCGCCGAAGGGGGGGCCGGCCTTTGCCCAGTCCTCGTACACATGCCTTGCGGCACGATCACCGTCGGTGCTGCTCGAGAGTCTCCACCTGGGGTTCAATGTCAAAACGTGGTGCGCCATGGAAGCGACATGTGGGCTTGTGCTTGTGGAAGTCGATTTCTTGGTTCCTGCAGGAAACGGGACTATGTAGGTTACACTCTGGAGCAGAGGGCTACCCAACACAGCAAGGAGTGTACGCATTCGGCTTTTTCCAAGGTTTCAATCGAAACCCTTGCCGTCGTTTGATCCTCTAGGTGCGAGGGTCTTGTTGCTGTTGTCCAAATATGCCTCAGCGATGACTACGTTGTCTAGCCAGATCAAAGTGAAACGCCAACCCTCGGAGCACGCATGCACCCGTTTGTAGTGTACCCTACTCCCCCGCCCACTCAAGTTGGATGGAGCAAAAAATTAACATTTACACTCACCGTCTCTGTGCCCACTTCAAGGCACCGTCGAGCACAATTGCCCCGGTGATAACGATGGCGGCACTTGCGCCAGCGTAACTGTCGGGGACGGAGGAAAGAAGGGCCAAGAATGCAGCCGTTGCACCGGACGAGGAAAGCGACAACATAAAATTAGACAGGAATGAATGTGCATGAATGAATGAATGCTTTTGGTGCGCAATAGAGAGAGAGAGAGAAGACATACTCCACCTTCATCTCCGCCGTCGTGTCGGTTCCGTTTTGGAATACCGTTAGCTGTTGGCCCGAAGTGTTTCCCACACATGGCAACAACACATGCATACATAGCTATTATTTGAGTTCTAATTGGGTATTGCGCTGCTTGTAGTCAAATATTTCCAGACGGCGGTTCTTTGTCACGGATATTATTTTTTTTTGCCTCAACCTACTCATTACTCATTGGCCAGGGTATTCGGATTGCTGAAGAAACCTATTTCGTGACTACAAGCAGTGACACCTTCTGGCGGGTTGAACGAACGGGAGAACAAGCTGTGAGTATTGGGCTATCAAACTATGTAGAGGACCAAAAGACGCAAGATAGTTAGTTGGTGCAGATGTACATAATTGTGTTAGCAAACATGCGACACGTACGTACACATACGTATGCATGCATGAGATATGAGATGGGAAGGAGAGGAAAAAGACGGAACAGTAACGAAGGTGGGAAGTCTCAAGCCCACATCAAATTAAGGCGAGCGCAGAGCAGGATCAGGACAAGCAAGCTTCGACGAGAGAGAGACAACCAGAAAGATAATAGGAGAAGGAAGAAGTAGACAAGGAGTCGGGACCTCAGATAGACAGATAGAGACAGAGAGAGATACACAAGGAAGGCACGAAGACGTTTTGCAAGAAATACAAGAAAAGGGATAGACTACATATGTATTGTGAGCGCTGGGTATTGTAGTCTATATTAATTCACCGTTCTCTTGTCTAACCGCGAAATTTACACCGAGAACTATGCGGAGACCCACCATCCTCATTCTAATGGTGGAGAGCTATAGCAGGATATGGGTTTCTCTCATTCGATACACATATCGGTGTACTCAAACGGGTGTCCCAGATGCTGACCGATATTCAAATCGAAATGAGAATATAATGCGAAGGAATTTCACCCTGGAGCAAGCCGATATGTCATGTAGTGTACAGCACAGGTCGACCACTACGTATCTTTCCTGGGCTACAGCTACTGAGGCCACTACCGAAAGCATTTGCATCACTTGAGGGCACGGTGGGCATGTTTTCACATCGTACATCGCGCGCTCTGACCGTGGTCGCAGCATCGTTTGGCGCCAAGCAGCACCACAGGATAACGTGAGAATCCAGACAGACTCTCGACTGCTGTACATAGATAGACTAAATACTTCGAATACTACGAAGTATTCTTCTTCTTGTAGCATCGTCGACAGAATATCAGCAGGGTATGTATACATCTGGGTCCCGTGATCATCACACACCTGTTGTACGGTGTAGTGCCGCTATGGCCCTCCATGGTCTTGGACCAAATCTTGTACTCCCGTTCCAAATGATCAATCTCTCTGTTGTTGTAGTTGTTGAGGGTTCGTGGGAAAAGTGCGAGAGGTGGGTGCGTATGTCGCCTGGGCCGAGATTTTATTTTGAACATGTTTAATTCGAGCCCCGCTCCACTTTCACACATCTTCGACGGATTCACTCCTGCTGTTTCGGATCGATTTGTTCGTGGATTAGACATTTTTTGTCCAAAAAGCACAGCAGCAGCTGACGTATTTTTCACTCGAACAGTTCAGCGAACGTCAAAGAAAGCAGAAGTTGTAGATTTGTTTTCTTTTAATTTCGAGCCCGGGCCCCCCGGGTCGCTTTCACACATATTCGATGGATTGACTCCTGCCGTTTCGGATTGATTATATAGTTCGTGGATTAGAGTACTTTGTCCAAAACGCACAGCAGCAGGTGACCTATTTTTCGAACCTTCATTCTACCTTGTCTCTGTTTCCGACAATCAAGATTGATTTTCGAGAACAATATTACGTTCAACGCGAATCGGAGCTGGAGGGTGGTCGACTTGTTCTCCGCTGGGCAAGTCGTGGGTCCCAACTTTCGGTATTTCGGGAACACGTCGCAATACAGACTCTGAACGTGGTTGGCTGTGATAGAAAGGACCCAGAATACGCACTTACACTCCTTAGCGCTGAATAGGCAACGGCAAGGACAGTAGCCTATCCGACTTGCCGAGAGAGGAGGTAGCCCCTTGCCTCAGAGTGTTAGGCTTTGCATTGGTGTTCAAGAGAGTGGAGAAGGCCTTGCCTTGACCAATCAGCTAAGGCCCTATTAGGTGCAACGGACGTATAGCCAGTTACTCCCCCGTACCTACCGACCTGAACTGAGCTGAGATTAAGTCGTACCCATATAGGCGGTGTCTCATGGCTACGTGTTTCAAGGTCCATACCGGAGTCGTGCCAATAACCATACCCATCGTAACAACGATCACCAAAACCCAGCCGACGAGTACCTACAGCACCGGCGCCGGTGTGGCTGCTGTGTGTAGTTGCAGCACCGGTGTACCGCCGTCTTGACATTCAAACGGGCGAGCCATCGGGTATGTACCACTGTCGACGTTCAAAATGGTGTCTGACACGAGAGGTCAATGACGAAGCAAAAAATAGCGGTACAGAAATGTGTCTCCTCGAAACGAGCAGGTATGGAGCTATACATGTTATTCGCCATCCTCTTTTCCGTCTGTGATTCACGCGCAAGCCCCACCTGGTGTCTGGTACCCTGGCAACGGCGGATGGCCGATGAGCTTGACTCCCAGTGCTTCCCACACGGCCCATGGTCCGCTATCTCGTGGTCCGTTTTCTCCACCCTCCGGAGATTACACTCCAAGCGGCCTCTTGCATCCGCGCTTAGACGATGATACATACGGTCGGTTGGTGAAATCCGCTTCATGAGCAACCATCATGGCGCTTGTCCTCAGCAATGCTGTTGTATACGGGTGCATCACAGCAGGCAAAGGGCCATGATTACGGAAAGCAACACAGGGCGGCTCTCACAGGATGGTTTCTGACCTTCCCTGTGCTGCACGTAGGCACCACCCTGTTATTGTCGCTGGTGATGTCGTTCTTGTCTTGACAAACACTGAAAGCTGTCGTGCTCTGGACTGGGAATCATTGCATCGACGTTCTTTGTAGCCAAAGCCGTAGGGAGGACTTCCAGCGGTTACACTACAGGCCAACGCTCACACAGGAACCTCTACATATCTTCATACTAGGGTTAAGGATTGGCCCCCCGCCCCCCAACGGGGCGGGCGGCCATAATGAGATGGATGACGGTGAGGATTTGGGAGGAAGTTAAGAATAAGAAGATGGAAGACGACTCGTTGAGAGTGGCAAGAAGGGATGGTGTATGGAGACGCTATGAAGACGTCAAGACGTTCGTTCGCGAAGAGCGAGAGGGCACAGGACGGAATTGGTAGCGGTCGCCGAGATGGACGGAACAGAAAATAAGGAGTGATGAAATCATGTTGATATATTACAGATAGAAGAAATGGTCGACCGTCGTTTCACTAGAAAATAGAGTACCCTCAATATTTTTAATCTACTGTACTTCGTAGAAAATAGAGTCTCCAATTTTTCATTTTTCCTGCTCAACATACATGGTCAGTCACGCGCTTCTTCTATGATAAAGGCCGACACACGTCGCACAATGATTGACAGAATCGACCATGGAGGCATACCGCACACGTCAGCCGTACTTGTGGGCCTAGCGCAAGCAAAATAGGGGTAGTGCAGGTAGCATGCAAGTAGTTGCTGCAGCTATGGCTGGTGGGGGAAAATTGAATTTGTCAGATGCCCCCCCAACAAGCATTACATAAACAACAAAAAAGAAAAATAATGACGCAAGCGATGATGAAATTGAACCAAATGAAGCGATAGAACCTCTTTTTCATTTTAGAAAATTTATGTTAGAATCTTGCCCAAAACGACATTGCATTGAAACTTCATTACCAATGGGGAATTCAAAAAAATATAAAACAAAGGCAGTAACCTCTGCCCACCTGGTGGGGTACATAGCCTTTGTATACCCCGCCAGCTGTTGCATGTCGCCCTAAAAGGCTCCAATCGACACGCCAGCACCGGGGAGTGTTTGGTACATGCATGCGCAGCGCACAGCAGCGGACAGCAGGTCAGGCGGCGAGCGCGTCAAGTATTCCTGCCACACAGTTCCAAACACGTAAGGTGGGAATCGGACACTGCCTTCTCTCCTGCAGGAAAACTTCCTTCAGCAACACCTTAATCCCACTGCTGTATCTAGACCTACAAGACTCCAACCGACACACAAAACACCGGTAGAAGTGTTTGGAGCATGCACACACAGCACAACTTCACACTCCTACACGACTTCAATGTACTGTAGTACAGCACTAGTACCGTGTGGGACATCTTCCCGAGGAGTCCCTTTGATCGGCAACCAACATGGCGGCAGCTTTGCGTGCACCAGTTGGTCGGCAGCATCATATGGCAGGTGCACCACACGCGAACGGCTGTTGGCATCGCATTGTAGTATGGTTCGCCGTCGCAGGAGGTATCCCATCCAGTCATGGCCGTCGCCGTGGGCGAACGTTGTTCGGTGTCTGGTCCATCGATTACTGCTGTAGCCAAAAAAAAATCGAGCTACAGTACAATTATTCTTTTTTCCCCTATACTACAGAATAGAAAGAAACGTGACACATTCTCCAACAGGACGTTCTCCGCGCTCGACAACGACGTGCGGCCTTGCGTCCACCCGTGGCATGCATTCGTTGCTGCTGCCGAACTATAGAACACCGGGTTTGATGTGTTCTGTCTCCTGCTTGGGGGGGGCTGACATCAATATTGCCTGTGATGTGTGTTTCGTGTCGATTCGGATTCAATTTCTCTTTCTCAATCTGCCATCATCAATCACAAGGGTACTGCTGTAGACTTAGATCGTCCGGATACTGTTGAAGATTGCTGCTGCTGTAGCGTGCAGTGATGTTCTCCAACAGGACGTTCTCCGCGCTCAACAACAAACACGCGGCCTTGCGTCAACCTGTAGCAACAAAGCCTCCGTGCAAGGTGGTAGCCGACAGTTTGTTGGAGGCAACAAACCTCAATAGGTGCTGTTGTCTACGAGCCTCCGATACGAGGTCAAAAGTTGTTCGAAAGCGTAGGTTACAACACCTACTCGGATGGATGTCATTTTCGATCTCATGCATGCACGCATTCCCTCCTCACAAAATTTCCCACACCCGTCTTCGTCCCGCTTTACGTTTGACGGTGATCGGGCATCGACCTTTCACGAGAATTCCCCTCGGTTCACTTTTTTTTTTTTCCACCGATTATCTACGCCACGGACGGACGGACGTGAGGACCTCACATCGTGTGAGACCTACACCCTTCTTTCGTACCGATGTCATTATCGCTTCTACTTCCTCTACGTATCAAACCGCCGCACCCATCCCACGCATGCTGGCCGCCCGCCCCACTGGGGGACGGGGGGCCAATCGTTCCGGGTAGTTGTATACACTCCAACGGCGACACGTTGCCAGCTACTTCGAAGTATATAACAGGAGGAGGGATGTGTTTTACACTTCGTCAGCACAAGCAGACGCGGAGAATATCAGTATTGTTTCGGCATTAACACAAGCACGCCAACCAACGTGCTTCAGTGGCGGCTACCACATCAGTTCGCGGCAGTAACTTCTACTGTTCTACAGTTAAACAGCGTCGTCAAGTCGTCCATCACCTTGAAGAGCTGTCGGCTCGAGGTGGAAGACGAAGGCTGTCCACGGCTCGCCTCCTTGGCATCGCCCGGTCACCTCGTATCCCGTACCATGACTTTCGTCCATCCGCCGATCGATCCGTTTCAACCGCCGCCCCCACCGCACACAGCCGTATTCGTCAATATGTCCACACCAAGACCAAACAATGATAGTCTATGTTACTGGTTCGATCTTCTCGCTTTCCTTGCCGTCTCCCCCATGCTGCTGGACAGCTTTTCTCTCTCGCACCGCGCCGCCCTTTGCTGCTGTACCAAGCACTCGTGGGAAGACGGTCGGCTGGCGCGAACGTCCTAGGGAGAAGCACGCGACCCACACCAAGGCAGGACGGATAGTAGTCTCCGTTGCTGTATAGGAAGCTGCAGCAGGGAGAGGTGGGAATTGCGCTGGGAGCGATGCTCGATGGCCTCACGGCCGAGATTGGCAGGCGAGTAGCAATGTTCTTCGTTAGAGGGCTTGCGACAGCGCACCACGGGTGGGATCGACATCGTCACCCTCCTGACCGGTACATCTTTGACTTTCTAACTTGCCTGGGGCAAGGTGTGCTGGCACGGAGTGTACTGGCAGGCAGGCAAGGTACAGGTACAGCAGTGTGACACAACGACATATTTTATCGACCAAATTTGCAGCAGTTTCCAGCATTCCAAGCCGTGCGGCACAACTATTACATGGTCTACAACAGCCAGTACCCTTGTCCAGCCACGGGACTGTAGGCTTGCACATGATCAAAGAGGCGTCTCGTAACGCCATAACGTGATTCTCATATATTTGCCTGCGGCCTGCGCAACCAAGTAGCAACAGATTCAGAATCTTCTCTATACGTAGACGACGACACGCGACACACTAGGATCTCTCAAGACCACGCGCGACACATACGCACAGCAGAGCCACTGAAGGACCGCAAGCCACACGGCAAAGCAGCGCCATGAATCGTCATGTTGTACGCTCACAGCAGGCTTGCATACCACAACAACAACAACCCGCCACTATGAGTGGTGAGTGGAGCCACGGTCACAAAAAAAGCACGCCTTGTGCGTTATTACTACGTGCTACAGCGAGCACAATGTGGGTGCATTGCATGCATTTACGAGTATTTGCAGATTTGTATTTTCTTATTGACTCACAGGGATTCCATCTCTATCCCGAGTATCAAGAGTCCGGCCAGGTCTAGGATAAATCTGCAAGGAATCCATTTTCTCATTTGGGTTTTCTGTAACGGGATTGTTCGATCGAGTAACAAATACGTCAGTCAATCAACTGATGTGTGTTTTGGATTTTGGACCAAATAATAGTTTAATCCACGAGTTAGTGGATCCGAAAATAAATGCAGGAGGAGTGAAAATCCATCGAGATGTGTAAAGCGACGCCGGGGGCAGGGGGCTCGAAAACAAAAGAAAAAATTCTCTGCCGAATGCATAGTCTAAGCAAATACTACACACACCCACCTCTCCCACTTTCCCACCGACCCTCAACGACTACAGTCGATTGTAGACGATTCCTGCAGCACTACACTTGTACGACCACTCCTAGCAGCGTCCACAGTAACAAGCTGGGTATGTATGCACATACACACGTTGCTCCCGTGCCCACACACCGGTTGTACACGGTCGTGTGATTGTGCTCCTCCGCATGGGTCTTGGGGCTAAATCCTGTACTCCTGTTCCAAATATCCCATCCTCTCTGTGTATTTGAGGATAAAATATTTGGAACGGGAGCACAGGATTTAGTCCAAGACCCGTGTTGAGGAGCGCAACCAGACGGCCCCGTACAACCGCTGCGTGAGCACGCGAGCCACGTATGTATGTGCATACCCAGTTTGTATGCTGTCGACGATGCTAATGTAGGAGTGATATCACAAAGAAAGGTAGAGTGCTCCAAGAGGAACAGTCTACAGTCGTGTCTGTCTGGATTCTCAAGCTATCCTGTTCTGCTGCTGGGCGCCGAACGATGCTGCGACCACCTGTGAGTGTCAGAGCGCGGAATGTACGGAGTGAAAACGTGTGCCCACCGCGCCCTCAAGTGATGCAAATTGCTGTCGGTAGTGGCCTCAGTAGCCGTAGCCTAAAAAAGATACGTAGTAGGGGTCGATCTACACAGCATTAGTCCATGACACGCCGGCTTGCTCCAGGGTAAAAATCAATCGGCATGATAATCTCATTTCGACTCGAACATTGGTCAGCCTCTGGGACATCCGTGGCGTGCACAGACATGTGTATCGAATGAGAGAAAACCCATGTCCTGCTATAGCTCTCTACCATTAGAATGAGGATGGTGGGTCTCCGCATCACGACAAGGGAACATGGTGAATGAACATAGACTTCGACACCCAGTGTCCGCAATACATATTCCTATTTTTCCATTTCTTTATATTCGTACACGTCTTCTCGCCTTCGTTGTGCATCTTTCTCTGTCTCTCTGTCTCTCTGGGGTCTCGACTCCCTCGTTCACTCCTCCGTTCTGCTAATATCTTTCTGGTTGTCTCTCTCTCGTCGCACCTTGCTTGTCCTGATCCTGCTCTGCGCTCGCCTTATTTGATGTGGGCTTGAGACTTCCCACTTTCGTTACTGTTCCTATTTTGTTCTACTTTCTCTCATTCCCATCTCATATATCATACGTATGCATACGTACGTATGTGTACGAACGTGTCGCACGTTACTGACACAATTGCACCTTCGCCAACCAACTCTCTGATGTCTATTGGTCCCCCTCTAGTTTAATAGCCCTAAAGTCATGGATCGTTCTCCCGTTGGGTCAACTCGCCAGGAGTTGTCACTGCTTTAGTCACGAGAAGGTTTCTTCACTAATCCGAATTCCCTGGCACCCTGGCCAATGAGTTGGTCGAGGCCAAAAATGACGTCCGTCTAAAAGAACGGTCGCCTGGAAGTATTTGACCACGTGATACCCAATGCTAGCTCAAGTCATGTATGTGTTGTTGCTATGTGTGGGAAACATTCGGGCCGACAGTTGAAGGTATTCCAAAACGAAACCGACCCGTCAGGAGAGATGGAGGTCGAATAGTATTTTCTCTAACTCCACTGCGCAACATCATCATTCATGCACATTCATTCCTGTCTAATGATGTTGGTCATAAACAACGCTTTCCTCGTCCGGTGCAACTGCTGCATTCTTGACCCTTCTTTCCTCATCCCCGACAGTTACGCTGGCGGCCATCGTCATCACCGGGGCAAATGTGGTGGACGGTGCCTTGAAGTGAGCATGGAGACGGTGAGGTATTGTGTTTGCTCCATCCAACTTGCGTGGGCGGGGGTAGGGTACACTAGCGGTTGTTCTTGTGTTCTCCGAGGGTTGTTGGCGATTCACTTAAATTTGGCCCAGTTGTAGTCATCGCTGAGGCACATTGGACAACGCCCTCGCACCTAGAGGATCAAACGACAGCAAGGGTGCTGGTTGAACCCTTTGGAAAGCCTGATGTGTACATGTTTGGTAGCTTTGCCGATTGTGGTCTTATCCCGTTTCCTGCAGGACCAACGAAATCGACGTCCACAAGCACAGCCCACATAACACTTCCATGGTGCACCACTTTTCAACATTGACCCACAGGTGCAGACTCTCGAGCAGCACCTACGGTGATCGAGCCTCAAGGAAGGTGTCATCGAGGTACGCGGGTGTCATCGAGTAACGCGGGCTGGGCAAAGGCCGGTGTAACCCCTTCGGCAATAGGGACTGGGAGTGAGTTTGATAGTACAGAATACGCTGCTAGATGGGTGGATGCATCTGCGGCAGAGCACCAAGTTGGGACGGCGTAAGCGTCGCGACAAGTACCCGAACTTGCCGACGAAAATCTGAACTTGTCGAGAAAAATTCTGCATTACCCAACTTACCCGCAGTCGCTCGTAGTGAATGGCGCACCGGTCTTTGCGCGGCCCGTGTAGCGAAAAGGGCCTTCGATGCTTTTTGCCTTTTGGCTTGATGACACCTCCCATGTCTCCACCCGTGATTCAATGTTAAAACGTGGTGCGCCATGGAAGTGCCATGTGGGCTTGTGCTTGTGGAAGTCGATTTCGTGGGTCCTGCAGGAAACAGGACTAGTTTACGCTCTGCAGCCGAGGGCTACGAAACACATCAAGAAGTGTACATATCAGGCTTTTCCTAAGGTTTCAATCGGAACCCTTGCCGTCGTTTAATCCCCTGGGTGCGAGGGCCTTGCTGTTGTCCACATGTGCCCCAGTGATGACTACGTTGTCTGGCCTGATCAAAGTGAAACGCCAACCCTCGGAGCACGCACGCACCCGTTGGTAGTGTACCCTACTCCTCCGCCCACTCAAGTTGGATGGAGCAAACATATACCTCACCGTCTCTGTGCCCACTTCAAGGCACCGTCAAGTAGAACCGCCCCGGTAACGAGGACGGCGGCACTTTTGCAAGTGTCGCGATTATCAATTGTGATCGCGACACTTGCGCAAGCGCCGCCATCATCGTCACCAAGGCAGTTGTGTTCGACGGTGCATGGACGTGGGCGAAGAGACGGTACGTTTTTGTGTCTGCTCCATCCAGTTTGAGTGGGCGGGGGGTATAGGGTACACTAGCGGTTGTGCGTGCTTGCTCCGACGGTTGGCGATTCACTTTGATCTGGTCAAGACAACGTAGTCATCTCTGAGGCGCGTTGGACGATAGCAAGACCCTCGCACCTAGAGGATCAAACGACGATGTGTACACTACTATGTTTGGTAGCCCTGCAGAAGGACTGTTAGTCCCGTTTCCTGCAGGACCTACGAAATCGACATCCACCACAAGCACAAGCCCACGTGACTCTTTCATGGCGCACCACTTTTTAACATTGACCCACAGGTGCAGACTCTCGAGCAGCACCGACGGTGATCGTGCCGCAAGGCATGTATGTCTCATCGATTCATGCGGGTGTCATCGAGGTACGCGGGGTGGGCAAAGGCCGGTGAACCCTTCGGCAATAGCGACCGCGGGTGAGTTTGATAGGACAGATTATTCTACTACATGCATGCATGCATGTATCTGCTGCAGAGAAACAGCTTGGGACGGCGTAGACGTCGCGAAAAATGGCCGACCTTGTCGACGAAAATCTGAACTTGTCGAGTAAAACTATTTTGTTACCCCCAACTCACCCGCAGTCGCTCGTGGTGAATGGCGCACCGGTGTTTGCGCGGCCTGCGTAGCGAAAAGGGCCTTCGATGCTTTTTGTCTATGGCTTGATGGCACCACGCATGTCTCCACCTGTGGGTCAATGTTGAAACGTGTTGCGAAGTGTCATGTGGGCTTGTGCTGGTGAAAATCGATTTCATCCCTAGGGCTAGTCTACGCCCTGCAGAGTTCTACCAAACACAGGAAGCAGTGTACACACCAGGCTTTTCCTAAGGTTTCAATCGGAACCCTTGCCGTCGTTTTAACCCCCTGGGTGCGAGGGCCTTGCCATTGTCCAATGTGCCTCAGCGATGACTACGTTGTCTGGCCTGACCACAGTGAAACGCCAACCCTCGGAGCACGCACGCACAACCGCTAGTGTATGCTACTCCCCCGCCCACTCAAGTTGGATGGAGCAAACACAATACCTCACCGTCTCTGTGCCCACTTCAAGGCACCGTCGAGCACAATTGCCCCGGTAACGAGGACGGCGGCACTTTTGCAAGTGTCGCGATTATCAATTGTGATCGCGACACTTGCGCAAGCGCCGCCATCATCGTCACCAAGGCAGTTGTGTTCGACGGTGCATGGACGTGGGCGAAGAGACGGTAAATTTTTGTGCCTGCTCCATCCAATTTGAGTGGACGGGGGGTATAGGGTACACTAGCGGTTGTGCGTGCGTGCTCCGACGGTTGGCGTTTCAATTAAATTCGGTCAAGACAACGTAGTCATCTCTGAGGCACATTGGACAAACAGCAAGGCCCTTCGCACCTAAGGATTAAACGACGGCAAGGGTTTCGATTGGAACCTTAGGAAAGTCTGATGTGTACACTGCTTGCTGTGTTTGGTAGGCCTGCAGAATGTAGACTAGTCCCGCTTCTGCAGGACCTACGAAATCGACACCCACAAGCACAAGCCCACATGACACTTCCATGACGCACCACCTTTCGACGTCGACCTACAGGTGGAGATCTACCAGGCACCATCGCGCCGCAAAGACTGTGACGTCGAGGGTCCTGGTCCTCTACTCGGGTTGGGCAACGGCCGGTGCCCCCTTTGGCGCAATGGACTGCAGGTGACTTTGATAGTACAGAATTGCGCTCGACAAGTTCGGGTGTTGTACGCTGCGTGTACGCCGTCCTAAACTGCTGCACGACCCAACGCCACAACCAAGAATCATCAACCTAGTCCATATCGTCCATATCGGTTGTGTTCTCCAAGCATTATGCCCATGAGCTTCATCTCCTCTCACACGCAACTCACCACTGTCATTCCGCTTTCTCCCTCGCGTGTGGCGGACCAAACCCAGAACCAGGGTATCTCTTGTTCGGTACGGGCGAGGGGAACACGGGGCGGGTCAGAGCGCACCGAGTTCTAGCTTTTCCGACGCCCCGCTCGCGCCTGCGGGCATCCTCCTCCTCTTGTTCCTCCTCCTGCTCGATATCGAGCCACCGCACGCTGACGGCAGTGGCACGGTGTGGCTTGACCATCGAGCCGTCGATACCCCTGTTGAGGAGGATCGAGCCGGGGGACGCCTTCGATGTCGGTCCATTTCGCAGTGCGCGAAGAGGACCATGGGGACAGTCCCCTTTGCCCACTCCGCGCGCTGCGAAATGGACAGACATCGACGACATGCCCCGCTCGATCCTACTGAGGAGGGGTTGGTCGGCTTTGCTGGTCAAGCCCCACCGTGCCACCACCGTCTCCGTCAGGGTGCGATGGCTGAACATGGTGCAGGAGGAGGAGGAGGAGGAGGAGGCCCGCAGGCGCGAGCGGGACGCCAGGTGGAGCAGTGATGGCGGCGGTAAGGAGGAGGATGCCTCGTCCACTGTACGGCCGGAGGCTACGGAGGTGGAGGGGGGCAGGAACGCCCCCCGCTGGGAGAGCTCCCGGATGAGGCTCGCCCGGGAGACCCGCGAAGCTGCGGCCGCCTCGTGGTCTTCATCTTCGTGGGGCTTTTAAGTGTTGTTACATGAACCCCGTTTGCAGTTGGACGTTTATTGGAAGGAATGTAGTTCGTCGACGTGTCTGCCTCACTTTTCCTTTCTCGAAACTGCTGGGACCGCAGAAGTTGTTTGGTCGCGTGCGGGGGTTCTTTATTGGGTGATATACCGCCACCTTTCGGGTTCACGGCGGAAGGGAGGTACATAGGGGGGTAAATAGTACTCAGGCGTGGGGGCGAGTGGTGTGCGTGGTCACAGTACAAAATACACGTACCACCACAGTGAAAAGAGTTTACAAGGAAGGGCCCTCTCGATGATACGGCCGGTAGCAGCGGGAAGGGCCAGTATGTTTGACATATTGTACCTGTAAGACGGGACCTTTAGCACGTGTGTTTTACCTGTACCTGGTGTCTTAGGTTCGTTACATTCCCCATGCAGTCAAATGGAGAACGATCAAAAACCAGCCGGAAATATGTGCGGCGCTCGTTTGCCGGGTCTGACCACTAGACTACATGTAAACAAAAGTATACGGCTAATGCAACATTGAACGGTCGCGTGTGTCTACGTTTACAACCCTAGCTGCGCTCTCAGCTTGACCGTCTGCAGCCCATGGTCTTGATCTTCGTCGCCAACCGGAAAACGACCATGGTCCCGTTGCCCCGTGCCGGTATCGCAAACGATGCAGACTCTCAAAAAGTACTACAGCGCGAGAAACACATCGCAAGGCCAAGAGTGGTTGTCTTTCGCCGTTGTGTGGTCGGTTGAATGCGGAAGGGAGATTCATAGCTGGAGTTTTCATGGACGTCTTTGCAAGGCCGTCGTTGAAACCCGAGTCTGGTGTAGGTAGGATGAGAAATGTTCCTCTGGACTGGGGTGGTATCGTGGACGCGCATGCGTGTGGTCGATCGACAAAACTACAAGAGAAACCCACAACCATCCTTGCCCTTGAAAACCATAATTGTTTCCGAAGGGTTTCGCGTGTGATCTCGCATGAATTGAAGTAATCTCTTCGTTGAAAGACAAAGGATGTTGTACATGAGTTCGTCTTTATCGTGGGCAGAAACGCAATGTACTGCGTCCTCCATTGACGACATGAACATGATTCCCCGGCGTATAATGCGCCAATCCAGCGTCACTCTCTGTGAGCTCGGTTGGGACACGTCATGAACGGCAGCACCAAGGAGTTCGAATTGTTGAACGACGGTCAGGCAAACTAAGAGCTGTCCGAAAAATTGACACAATCGTTCGAAAAACTCTTTCTACGTTCTTATTTTCCATCTGAACACACACCATCTATCTGAACACTCACTCAGTCCTTGTGGTTGTAACAACCCCAATAGTCCATCGTTGTTTGCGCGTCAGCCATGAATCGCTGTAAAGCAATTTGAACTAGGCAAGAAGTGGAACCCCTCAACGTCGTCACCAAACGGAAAACAGACGACATCGATCAGGAGCTCCCTCGCGTGTCCATACCTCGACCACCATCCAACAAGGTTCGCGCCAAACCGCACCCTCTCAAACACCCAGTTTTTTTGCATCCGCGCATTCAAGCACAACAACAACAGCAGACTCGTCTTGCCCCCTCCTCACGGTGTATGGGATGGCTCGGCCACAGCTCAGACACACCCGACTTGACAATTCCATCTCGGTACTGCTGTTACGAACACCCCAAGCAATTCTCGAGGGGCCGAAACCAGCCACCATCCTAGCCTTGAACTGCTGCAGTCTCGACCCCTCCGAAGCTTCAGGTACTACATGCGTACAGCTCGACCCCGTTCTTGATGGATGATGTAAGGTAAACTACGCGGAGGTGCAGCAAGCCCGTGCTGGGCGTTACTTGGGGCACTGGGTAGTCGGCCGTGTAAGGCCGAGAGAGAGAGATTGAGGTGGTGTTGGAGTAAGCGTTGGAGAAGGAAACTTGATTGGAGAGAGCGACGGCGGTAGTACGGAGAGAGAGGAAGTGAGCTGCACGCACGCACAACCCTCATCACACCCGCCACACGCAAAAAAGGTCCCCGTGACTGCACCGGTGGTACCCCACAACACACGAAATTGTCAACACGAAGAGTACATACAGCACCGGCGCCGGTGTGGCGCTAAGGGCGCTGTTTGGCTTGGGCTGCGTGCCGCATTGGTGTGCGAGTGAGAGTAGTGCCGAGCAGTTGCAGACCGATGCGGAGATGCGGAGAGATATGTTTTTTTTTTTTTCTTTTTCTTCTTTCCGAGCCCCGTCTCCCTGCGAGGCCATCATGAACCATGAACTCCTTGGCACTCAGTTGTGCCGCATCCGTAGCCAGCTTCACTACTGGTCACCTCCCCAGCCGTTGCTTGTACGGGGGGTAGGACGCCGATGATGTCGATCCCACCCGTTGTGCGCCTGTCACAAGCCCTCTACAATGACGTACCTTCCCCCGCCCAATCCCGGTCAGGAGGTCAACGGGCATCGCCCGGGCGCACTGCGAGTTTGGCGGCTGCAGCTTCCATTGGAGAAACGGAGACAATTAGCCGACCTGCCGGTATGGTGCGCTTGCTTCTCCCTAGGACGTTCGCCGTGGCCGACCATTCTTACCACGAAAGCTTGTTAACAGCCGGAGGTGGTGCGGTGCGAGAGCGAGCAGCTGAGCACTTGGTCCGCGGTGATGCGGTCGTAACGAATGTTCAGCAGAACCTTGTCCGCATCGAAACTACTGTCGGTGCTCAGGACGAGCGCTACGGCAGCGGCGGCAGCAGCTCCGGTGGCACGGCCTCGTCCCCTGTAACGAACGACGGCATCTGTACCAGTTCACAGCAACCAGCGTGTTCTATCCAGTCATCGGCAACGGTAGCACCAGGTGGAGTGGCGCTCGTCGTAGTTGAGAGTGTCCTTGGATTCTCGGCCGTGCAATCCCTGCTTGATCGGTCCCACGCGGAAAACATGCGCCTGTCCGCGAATCCAAGCACAGCGGGAAACGCTATCGAGCCTGAGCAGCCTCCAGGAGATTATCCTCCCCGCGGCTGCGCCGGCACAGCTGGACCTGCTGATGTGTGCAGCCGTCGAGACGCTCGCGCCGACGGGAATAAGTCGTTCGGGGCGACACGCTGTTCTGCTAGTAATGGCAGTAATAGCAGCACGGGCGGCGTCTCCGCAGCCGTTGGGCGCTTGGTGGCGTGGCTCCGGATTGCGGCGGCGACTACCGGGCTACAGGAACGGGGGCGGCCAGGTGGTTTCAACAGCAGCGGTAGTGTGCTCGGTGGCAGCACCAGCGCCTGCGCCAGCAGCGTCGTAGAGACGGCAATGAACGCGAGAAGAACGGACAGAACAGCGACGGGGTTCTCCATGTGTTGTCTTGATGTTGACGATGACTTACTGCTCGCGGAGGCGGTCGCAACGGCGGGGGGGCGAGCTCATGGTATGCGGTACAAGGTGACCGGGCGATGCGACGGGGGCGAGCGGTGGATAGCCTTCGACCTCGAGCCGACAGCGGGATCCCCAGGTGATGGATGGGTGTGCGAATTGTTTCCGCGGCGAACGAACCGCTGCGGTCGCTACGCTCACGCTTGGAGGACGTGTGTTGCAACAGCCGGGTGATGCTCTGCTGACGAAGTGTGACACAATCCTTGCGGTCATGGTTGGCAAGGTGTGGGTCGAACGTTGGCGTTTCTGTGTTGAGAATATTGTGACTGTTGTTGTGGCGGCTGTGCGCTCTCGTTGCTTTGTGCCTGCTGCGCCCTGGAATCATCAACGCAACTGTCCAGCGCTGTGTGCACCTGGTGGTGATTGCGATGCCGAAATTGCCCCGTCGGAGTCTCACCACATGCAAAATTAGCAGAATTTTTGCCCTAGTTTGACCCCCACGTTGGCGGCGTCACGTATCTGTGTTGGCATGCAGCAACGGAAAAGTTGTCCCCGACGGGTACGCTATGCGACGATTCTCAGTCTAGACACCAGAACAGTTTCCTCTCGGGAGGCAACGACGACAACATGAGCCAAAACCACAGGAGCGTGCTTACATGTAGCGCAGAGCGCAAGTCGTATCACCGCCTGCGCCGGTCTCCAGAAATTTTCCGTAACGATGATTATTTGCCCGTTGTGATGCGCCAGCGCACAACAATACTTGCCGAGAACGGAACGCTGGTACAATTCATCACAGTTACTCATGAAGCGACCTACATCCACCGTGTGTATCATCGTCTGGTCTCCATTGTACCGAACAACTTGAAGGGCAAACGCCGGAGGGTGGGTATAGCGGAAACGGGGCGGCAGGGGAAGTACTACAAGTCAGGCTGATTTGTCATCCGCTGGTTACGATGGTACCGGACATTCGGTGAGACTTGCGCGTGAAGGGTAGGTAAATACATGATGCAAAGCAGTTTTCTGAGGGGGTGGCACTTGTTTGTTTGGCCATTGCACGATAACCTGTAGAGGTCAAGCACCGTGAATACAAGCATTACTACATCAATACCCTCTCCCATGCCAGCACACGGCAACTTGTAGCGGTAGTGCAACGTACACATGAACGCACTGGCATGAAGTATAGTACAAGTACTTGGTCTTTTGACTTCGTATTTGGCACTTGTTGTTGCAGCAGTGGGCACCAATCGGTATGATACTTGCGCCATTTCGAGTGTGGTTGAACACCTAAAATGCGGAGGCGTGGTACCCTGCTTGTGTACGCATAAACCTAGCCTAGGTTTAATCGAGCCGACGGCGTAGACTGCTTGAGTATGCGACACAAGGATCCCAAGGTCGGGGTAGCTGCCACCGGCTACCTTGGGCAAGGAAAGAGGGTCCAGAAAGGGAGTTTTACAGGGGCAGTGCCACAAGTGGCCGGCCCGCTCACGCCAGCCAGTGGCATGTAGGAGATTCGTGTATCTGCTAAAGGTCTCTCGAGGTCCTATGGTTCTCGAAACGCTTATGGAGATCGTTCCCTCCTATACTTTGAATGCGTACACACGAATCCTACGTTTCGAATACACTTGTCATCCACACTATGGGACAAATCGATCGTATGTGTCTGTGCAGGTGGTGCCTCCAACTGATCAGTCAAGCCAAGGCCTTTGCCACTCTCTTGAACGCCAACGCAAAGCTTAGCACCCTGGGGGGAGGCTACTTCCTCACCCGGCAGGTCGGACAGGCGATACGTCTAGCCCTTGCCCAATCAGAGGTAAGAGTGTAGTGGACCCTATGTGCCCATGTTCTCAAAGTCACCCGTGTGTTTTGCCTGAATCGCGACGCAGGTCTGAATTGACAAAGGGCCGCACCCATTCCACAGCAGAGAACTTGTCAATCACCCCCGATCTTCGGTGCGCGTTTAACCCACTGCATGGTTTGTACACGCAGTACCGGCACATTCTCACCCAAACATCGGCGGCGTAGTTCTGAGGTTGTTTGTGAAATGCGATGAATTACTGCTGGGGGGCCGGTAAGTAAATGCCATTGGTGCCCCAAAAGTACCACCTAAACAGGGAGCTCTCACCCTGTCCGTGTGGCGTACGCAACCCGAAAGGGATCTGGGCATCTCATTCGTCCATGCTTTAACCACCGGTTGTGGGCACACCCTCCGTTCTGAATTTTGCTTTGGAAGGTAGCGACAGCACTCGGGGATTTGCAACTCGCCGGGAAATGCCGTGTCAATGTGGCCTACAACTGCATCTGGCTGGGGCAGTACGATGAGGCACAACGTATCATCCACGCGCAGGTTGGTCATATTTCCATGAACAGGTTTGGTGGCGTGTTTTTTACCCTTCCGCTACCTACTCCGGTTCGGATGTTGTACCAAGTGGCCCGTTAAACTTCGGCTGCAGTGTTGCGAAGGACAAAACAACGTGTCTGCTTTAACAAGATGATGAGCGTTTGGGCTTCCGAAAGAAAACATATTCCCACGTGTTCCGTTGGGGCACTGTTCATGGGTGAGCCATGTTGTCCGAACACTCAACGTGTGCTCGTCGAGTATCAACACGTACAGACAGCTCGCAAGTTTGCGAGCGCAGGGTTGTTTGGCATTTTGTGTGTCGCGAGTGTATGTCGTGGTTCGTTTCTTCAACACACACACTTCTGACCGCGCACATCAGTCTTTGGCGGCATTGGTTCACCGCTGGATCAAGTTGGAACCGTTGCCAAACCGTGTTCAACGTTTCCTGGGTTCTTCAATGACATGATTTGTGTTCGAAACAGATCATCGATGGGGAAGACGATCTCAGCTCTTTAATTCAACGTGTTACCAACGCACAGGTGGCTGCGTCCCGCGTCATCCAAGACGAGGAGCTAGAGAATATTGCTTCCATCGCCGGTCGCTTCTTGAAAAGGTCAAGGAGGGCCAACCACCGCTTGTTGCAAAGCCAGCTTGATGCCGCCAGTGGGGGAGGCAGTCGTGGCGATGAGGGTGCGAAGAGCGGTGTTGGCCAGGGATGGGTCCGGCAAAGAATAGACGTAAGGACAGATGAGTGGCACCGTGTGCGTGCCCTGCCACTGTACTGCAGTAGCGGTCGAGCCACCCCCGTGGGTTTGTGAGGCGAGGCAAATCGAGGTCAACAGGGTGTCGCCTTTGTGTGTCCAAAATGAGATTGCTTTACATAGTACGTTCAGCCTTGGCTTCGAATTAACATCCACCGTGGTCGAATTGCTCGAGTGTGTTGATTTTTTTTCGATCGGAAAGTCTTTGGTCTAGACGCACGAGTTACACCTCGGAATTTAGTTGTCGACGTCATCCAACGGCGGGATCGAGCCTTTTCCCCGAATTTTCGGGGGGCGAGATGAGTTCTGGTTTCCCCTCCTCGAGAGTTGCTCTTGCGAGTCTTGCAGCAGCGGTGCCGAGGTGCGACAGTGTGACACTGCTGTGTGTGCCACTCTTCGTTGTCTTTAGCGGTGGCGGGGCCTTCATATTGCAGTGGGGTGCTAAGAAGAGGCAGGGATGCTACGAGCTGTGTGAAACGATCGAACTTTCAGTCACGCATGGGTACGTTCCTTGAGCTTTTGAGAGGGTGCGTTTGGGTGCGGACCTGGTTAGAGGATAGTCGAGTTGGACACGCGAGAAAACTTGTTTGTGGGTGTACCCGGCAGGATACGACTCTCCGAGATCTCCGGGGGGTACGCAGATAGATATTCATGATGGTTGTGATGGACTTGACGCGCAAGGCTCTGCTTGCCTGCCCACGTCTCTCACTCGATAATCGTTCATGAAGGACCTTGCGTCACTCCTTTGTGCAAAACGCTCTCGACAAGAGCCCGCGAGCGTGATAACATAGTACACGCGCCTACACCCTTAAGAGCGTTTTGCACAAAGG
>FN649727.1:7642964-7674595 GCA_000310025.1 Ectocarpus siliculosus | reverse complement strand
TGTTTAGGGTGTCGGCGCGTGTACTATGTTATCACGCTCGCGGGCTCTTGTCGAGAACGTGTTGCACAAAGGAGTGACTCAAGTTCCTTCATTAACGACTTACGAGTGAGAGACATGGGCAGGCAAGCAGAGCCTTGCGCGTCAAGTCCATCACACCCATCATGTATATCTCTCTGCGTACTCCCCGGAGATCTTGGAGAGTCGTATATCCTGCCGGGTACACGCACAAACAGAACTTTTCTTCGATGAAGTCTGATATTTCTTGTAAAAAACTTGGTACATTGAGTGTTCCGGTTCCTGGTGAAAACAACGATGCGCGAGCACGCAAAGACACACGGAGCTGGCCCGAAGCAGCTTCGCAGGGTATGCATTAGTGTCGCTAAATGCTATGCTCCAGCCTACCTACAACGGTGTCCAAGCAAGGGTGCCTTTGAACACTCTTTCACAGCTCTCATCCTACAAGCTTTCCACTGTAATGTATGTTGACTACCTAAGCGGTGATGTCGGTTGGGCATTGTGCCACCGAAAAAATAGCTATAATGTAAGACTACTTGCTGCTTGGTGCTCATAGAATGCTGCTGGTTTGCGGGGGAGACGATACTTCAAAGATTATTCAGAAAATAGGCTCAAATTAGCTGTGAATCCCATACTATTTGGTGGTCAATGCTCCACGGTGGCGGTGAAAGAAGAAACTGAGCCTCGATCCGAAGTGGACTATGGGCTGTTTGTGTCTTCCCGCTCTCTTGTTGCTGATGATCTGCGTAACTTAGCGAGTGATGCACACGAGCATTTCACGCTACAGAGCTACAGCTTCAATCCCATGTTCAACTCACAGCGTGGTTCCCGCGATCTTGCCTTCAAGTATACCCAAGATTAAAAACACGTCGAGAGATGGAGAGGTGTTGTACCCAAAAACAAGAGCGGCTGGGTTTTTTGCCGTTCATTTTTCTCGAGCGTGACCCTGGACACTCGGCATCCGGTACCTGTCTATCTCTGCCTGCCTGTGTCTGTCTGTATAATTCCCCTTTCACTGTCCACTGTCCACTCCCTCCTCTCTCCATTCTCTCGTTTCCACACTCCACTCTACACGCTGCTCTACACTCTCCACGGGCTCGCTCTACCTCAATCTCCGAAGATCTCTAGCGGGACTGCCACTTCCTCCCCGGGATGAGAACGCCTTTCCGCGCGCGAGCAGGATGGACATCTAGGCTTTGAGCTGTGTTGAGTGTTGGGCTGTCAGAGCTTCTAGCAGCTTGCCGCAGGTGGGCAGGCTGCGTCCTTGCAGCCGCCATGGTGTGCTCTGCTTCTCCTGAGGTGAGTCGTGTGTTGTTCACTGTGTTTGCTCGAGATTGCATTCTTGCCGTTGTGGAATTCGCGCGCACGTAAAACATCCGCGAATTTGCTTGATGAAAGAGCACTTTTATGTATGCATACAACACCAGTCTACATCCAGTCGCTCTCCTGGCAGCAGGGACAGCGTGCCTGTAGGTCTCGCGTAGCAGAGATGTACCGTCTTCACATGATTCGGTATTTCTCGGCGTACTCCCCATTCCATGACAATCGCCCGCTCAGGAACCCTCCTTGCAACTCAGTAATTTGGAAGCAGTCGTCGGCTGCACTGTACATTGACGATGTTGTCGTCGAGACGGCCTTATTTGAACACCACCAAACTCTTAGCAGCTTCCCTTGTCCCCTTGTTGCAGAAGACCATGCCCACTGAGCCGCCAACATCGCTTGAGTACCTCTTCCGGCGTTGGGGGCTCGACCCCGCCCTTCGGCACTACCATGGCCGGAGTCTTGGGATCGAACATCTGTATCCTTGGCAGGCAAGATGCCTTGCGTTGCCCGGAGTCGCAGAAGGACGGCAGGATCTCTTGTACTTTGCGCCAACGAGCGGGGGCAAGACCATGGTTGCTGAGCTTCTTTTGCTGCTCAGGGTCATGGGTCTACCCCTGGCGTGTTCCACGGGAGAAGGAGAGGACGAGGGACGAGCGGCTACTGCTGCTGCTGCTGCTGTTGTGGAGAGCGGGGCGGTAACGGGTCTGCCGCGAAAAGGTATGACGTGCTGAAGGATAGGGTTATCATCCAAAGCTACTCTCCTGTAGTCCATTTTCCCCCGCCAAAGATTTCGGGTTTTGAGTTTAGGTGTGTTCACGCAGTGAGGGAATTGTAGGAGTTCGGAGTGCATGAGAACCGGCTATCGGTCCAGAGTGGTTCGGTTTCGTTTGGCACTCTCAGCCCTCCGGGCTGACTAACGCTGCTTTGATAGCACATAGAAGACTAAAGCTGCGAGGCGCCAGCATAAGCTTTCTGTCTCCTACAGTTCCATGCCTACCAATAGATATCGGTACAAAGTCACCAGCTGTGTGTTGATAGTGGTTGCTACTGGCCAAGTGACCACATTCATGCTCGAACGATGCAGCCGTCAACGGTACGCTCGTTTTCGGATTCTTTGCCCTGCTGTCGATACTCTTCCACTTCACTCTTTTGTTTTCCGGTTGTTTTTTCTTGGCTGCCACGACCGCTGATGTTGCCCATGGTCACTCCCTCACGCCATGCCAAAGCTCCTTGCTCTATTCCCGGTTAGTTGGCAGCGAAACTGCAGCCCTACTTGCGTGCCCTTCATTCGAAACGAAACACCCCATTCTTTTGGTCTCAGACCGTTCAATCTCCAAATAAACCCAACGGCAGACGTAAGCTTGTTAAACCCCCCCAGGTCCAGCAGCTGGGAGCTGGGGTGAACACTGATGTCGTAGCCTTTTCCTTCGTCTAGACGTTGTAAAGAGAAGACTTTTGCCTCTCTAGCCCTGATTACTGTCTCGTACAATTTGTGCGTGCGCTGGGCGCGCGGTGTTGGTGCTGTTGCTAAGACCAAACCGCTACTACCAGGAGGGCAATAATCGTCCTTCCCTTCGTCAGCATGGTGACGGAGAAGGCAAAGCACCTGCAGAGTATTGTGGCGCCCTACAACCGCGGCAGGCCTAAGAAGAAGAGGATACAGGCGAGCTCCTCACAGCAGCACCACCGGCAGTTGTACAAGCAGTAGTAGTGCCGAGTCATAAGTCATTCGCATGTTTTGCTGTATACCATCCCATGGCAGCAACACCGGTTGCGATGAGCAAATCGCAAAATAGGTAGCAGGCGTGGGGAAGGCAACATGGCAATTTCTCGCATGTGAGTGGCAATGCCAAACAACTCACCGTCGGCGTGATTCCTCTGATAAGAGTCAGTCGATTCTGACTTACTCTGATAGATGATCGCAGGCTGTTCAGTCCACTGGCTCGCGGGCGTGCATTCACACAGGGCTGGCAGCTAGTTCTGCCGCACACGACCTTCCTACATACCGCACCCCGTTTCTCTGCCTGTCTCTGTCTCTCTCTCCTCTCTCTCTGCCTCTCTCTCTGCCTCTCTCTCTGCCTCTCTCTCTCTCACGGGAGTCGAACCCGGCCTGTATTCCACGTCAAGAGCGCAATATTCAGAAATAGAAGAACTTTAGCGCAAACGCGGAGAGACTCCCGTCCCACGTGCGTGTGCCAGTGTAGTACCAAATGGGGCGATTGGGCCGACCGGTGTGTTTGCTGCAGTACACGAAGACATGCATGCACTGCAAGACTGATGTTGACGAACAAAGTGTTGTCCGGTGGAGTCAGTCCTCGTGTTCTCACCATATGCAGCTGTTACTTTTTACGCGATACGCATGCTCTCGTGAAGACTAGGAGTACAGTACGAAGAGCGAGTCTCCACCGCCACGATAGACGTTTCTCGTCCACCCCGTTCCAGGGGAGAAACCCACCATGGAGATGTTTACCCCGCAAGACAGAAGCACCCTTGTGTGTGGAACATCGTTGGTCCGCCAAATTGTGCTCGAGCAGGTTAGAGCCCTGCACGGGGCAAAGGGCGGCGACCTTAAGCAAGCCCAGATCGCGGTGTGCACGATCGAGAAGGCGAATGGCCTGGTCAATCGCATGGCGGCTGCCGATGTGAGATGCCAGAGGCATCGAAGTTGCTGTTGGCGTTGGCTGTTGGTGGTGTTGGTTGCTTGCGAAACAGGTCTAGCTCAAACGGTCGTCCCCGTTGTGGTACCAACTTGTTCTTACGGTGTGGTTTTAGGATGCAAGTGTCTTCTGCAGAAAGATGTTGGGTTTTCGTTCCCCGCTCGACTGGCCGCCGGCCTGTTGCAATGGACCGAAGCTAGCCAGTGTGGTACATACGTTCGGCGCGCTGTTCCAGCGAACTGTCGCCGACAGTCCCCATCTCCGTCCTCTCTCTCGCAGGAGCTGCACGAGCTGTCGTGTCTCGTGGTGGACGAGCTGCACATGATCGGGGACGGTGGACGAGGTCAGATACTGGAGCTCCTGCTGGCCAAGGCAAGAGGAGAGCGCAGAGCTCACGGAAAACACGCTTTCAAGCACACCCTTGCCGAATTCCGCGCGCGCGCGTGTGTGTGTACCATAGACGGAACTGGCGACGTTCTTTGGTTTCTTTGGAGGACCAAGGTTCCAAAGGATGGTGCTGGATAAAGCGACGGGGTTCGTTGAAAGGGCCTCGAAGTAGTGTTCACGTTCACGCTGTCGCACACTTCTATGTGTGCGCTCGGAACAGCATCGGTGCGAGACTATCTTCCTTTTTTGTGTGTGGAATATACGTGCTCGCGTTGCAACACAGCAGTGTTGGATTTTGTTGATGCGGGTGCTTGGGCTGAACCATGCGTGCTTACTTTCGCTGACCCCCCTTTGTATCTACCAGCGCGTGGCGTAACCACCTCCGTGATCTGTCCGCTCCGCTCGGAAAAATTCGATATTTTACGACAACAGGTGGTCCGAGCTAACCGGGGCGCTGCTGTAGCACCTGCAGTACCCCAAGCAGAAACCGATGCAGACGTTGGTAGCAACCAGCCGGCACCGCCGAGACAGCACACCCAGGTAAGGGTGCGATTGTGGGGCAGTGCGCAGGTATGCGCAAGCGCTGTCTGCCATGCGTAGCGTTCTTGAGAAAGCTTAATTAATGAAGAGTTTTTGTTGACACTTCCTTTCCCTTCGGGCAGCAGAGCCGTGCACCCACGACATGTCTCGCTAGCGAGTTAGTTTCATCCGTTGCGGCCTAATACTCGAGGGCGAGCTCACGCCTTTGATCCAATCGATTTTCTCATAGCCAAAGGTTAGGCTTTCACTTGGTGTGTTTGCTCCCAATGGGTGTTCCCGTAATCAAAGGCTTTCGTTTGGTGTCGGCCCTGCAAGCTTGTCCGCGCGGGAAGGGATATGAGGTCTACCTCGTACTTTGAGTCTGTGGAACATGCGCAGCTTATCACGCGTTGAAAGTTCTCGCCGCCACACTTGTTTCACTCGACGAACGCCCCAAAACATCAAACGACGCCTCACTCGCGATCAACAAACAGATCGTGGGCATGAGCGCGACGCTGTCCAACGGTGCGGAGCTAGCCAAGTGGCTCGGTGCGACTCTCCACGTGTCGGACTTTCGGCCCATTCCTCTGGACGAGAGGGTCGTGGTGAGGATGCTTGGGCGTGCGCACGCGTCAGCCTCTGTTCCAGCGTAGTATACAGGATGAACCACGGGCTTTTGGTGGAAGCTAAATAGGATGTTACCACTTGTTGTCGAGAGGGTCTTGGCTCAAATCGTGTGTCGGGATCAGAACACAGAGCTTGATAAGTCTTGCCCAATGAACACTTGGGTCAGAGAGCTGGAAGCGAGCTGGTTCCGGGGTGTGTTCACCGTGTATTGGGTGGTTCTCGAGCCGTAGTCGAAGCTCGTTCCTTGTATGTGCAAATTGCAAGCAGTGCTCCTTGCGGCGTCTTTCCCCCGCCCCTACTGTCACCATCAGGTTCATTCTACTTCAAACTACCCCGCTCGCTCACATTCGTATTTTATTCCCTTGTTCGGTGTGCCGCCTTGAAGCTTGGGATGCACGTATACGACAAAGAGGGATTCGTCGTCAGGGAGTTTGCCGCGCCGGCGCACCCCCAGTCAGACCCAGACCATGTTGTGACTCTATGCAGGTAAACGCAGCACGTAGCATAAGAGCCTCGTCTGCTTGGAGTGTGTGTGTCCCCTTGCTGTGTCCTATTCGTCCTGTGAGCCGCGCGAAGCCAAGTACCAACACCTGTGTGTTGTATCGCATCGGATGTTTGTCTCATTTGGCTATACTTTTTTTTTTTCGTTGGTTTCTTGGAAGCAGGGAGAGTTGCCGCGCGGGGGACCAGGTGATAATCTTTTGCTCCACCAAACAGTTCTGCCACAACTGCGCTCTCAAGGTGAGACTCCTCGCTGTGACGTGAACACGGCCACCGGGCCCAGGTGTAGGCGGTAGACCAACTGCGTGCTCCCGCACCGCCGTGTTGGAATTTTTGACCTGCAGACAAACACATGTATTGAGGTGTTTGATCTGCTCAAATGTCTAGACGAGGCACCCCCGCGAGAGGCCGATGGCTTGGTACGGAATGCAGCGGAACGCATTAATGTACTGGACGAACCGCGCCTGATTATTTGTGGCGTTATACCTAACTCATATCGCCCATCTGGTGAGATGGGCACGACGAGGACTTCGTCCACCTCGGGCACACGGGAGGTAATCGCGGACAATGGTGCTACATACAGGCACGGGTTCCCGTAGAGATCAGCGGCGCGTCAGATTGGGGGGCGTAAACCGCCCGTGAGAACCGCTCGGCTCAAAAACCGCCCTAAAATTTCACGGCGTGATTTGCCACGATTGGAGCGGCCTTTTTTGGCACTCATCTTATGTTCTCCAGTTCTCCAGTCGATGTACACAGCGATGGTACACCGAAATCCCGAAAATAACCGTTCGAACAAAACCAACATCAAAACCAGTTGAAACCAAACGAGACGGAGCAGAACCAATAACCAAGAAACAAGTCGACGCCAAACTCTTCCCCGATAGGTGGCGAAGAACCTTGAGGTGCCTGCGTCGAAATCGACGGCGTCGAAACGCTCAGCGTTGATGGCACAGCTGTCCAAGGAGATGGCCATGGGTGTAGATCCCATCCTACAGGCAAGCATACGGCACGGGTTTGAAAGGAAGAAAATCGTGCTGTTGTGTTGTGGGAAGAAAGGCACAATTCAGTTCGGGTCGGCGTTTCTTTTTTGTTTCTGGTGGTGGAGGTCAAGGTTTACAAACGCCGAGCCCGAACTCCCCGATGGGTGCCAAGGCTCGTGTCCCGTGCGTGCATCATCTGTGAGTCACACCACTGCAATGGCGACCTCGACCCCATGCGCTGATTTTCACTGGATGTATATCCTGTCGCCGACCATTCCAAGGGAGTGTAATGGATCAGCGAATTCACGAAACTGTTCTCCCTTTGAATCTTCCCCGTCCACAGGAAACCATCCCTCATGGAGTCGCCTTTCATCACGCCGGCCTGGCCGACACTGAACGATCGGCGATCGAGAAGGCGTTTCGATCCGGGACTCTGGACGTGCTCGCGGCGACTTCGACCCTTGGCGCGGGGGTTAATCTCCCTGCAGGAAGAGTGATATTGAGGTGACGGTTTTTTGTTCATAGCTGTACAGAGATACCATGCTCCGCACGCAAGGGAATGGAATCGCGGTTACAGCTGCAACTATTAATTGATTGCCTCACGCCTTTTCCTGATAGGCGTGGGGCAGCAGTGTGGAGAATTTGATGGTAGGAGTGCTGTGTTGGAAGCGTACCGCGTCCTCGAACCCCCGCGTTGTTCACCCGAGTGCTGATTACGCATCCCTTGCCCCCCAAGTACGTCGCCAACCCTTCTTGCCTGCGTCGTCGTGCTGCCGGTTTGCCGTATCGGATATATATTCTCTTCTGCTTCGCCAGGAACATCAACGCCGTTGGAGGGGGGTTGAGCGCCACAAGGTCAGGCAGCGTGCGTGCGGTCGAAGAAGAGCTGTGATGGTGGTGGAGGGGTTGCGGGGCGAGTAGTGCGCTTGGACCGTTGTAGCGGGTCGTGAGACGCCCAGACCCTCAAATCTATTTGCAGCAACCGTGATGTGATCTCTGGCCTATCTTCTGCTTCATCGGCCATAGATCGCCCTAGTAGACCCCAAACACAGTGATGTGGAGAGAGCATTGCCAGCGACCCTCTTTGTCACCCCCCCGTCCTCCCTCGCTGATCACGCCCTCTCCGATATTTGTATTGAAAAGCTACCGTCAGATGGCCGGGCGGGCGGGGCGAAAAGGCGCGGGAAGAGCTCGCGGAGAGGCGCTGCTAATCGCTGCCAACAAGGGGCAGGCGGCGCGGGCAACAGGCCTCATGAACGCCGGTCTCGCAGCCGTAAGGAGGTGGGCGACGTGTTCCGCGGGGGACTCGTCTTGTGCTGTACTCTGTTTCGTGCAATGAAGATTTCTTTCTTGTTGGTGCTCGCGTCCTCAGTCAGTGGAACCTGTGTTGCTTACGTTGGCAGCTTGTTTGGTACATGGCAGGTTGTTTTTGGTTTTAGTTCTTCTGGGTGTTCCTGCAACAATTCCATGCTCTAGAATCTCAAACACAGTAACACTGCGATATACTTGTGTGTAGCCACACGGGGTTCACGTGGCAGACTTGTGATAGTGGTCCTCCTGCACCGCTTCTCAATGGGAATTATTCCCTCCCACGTTTCCGCTCACCCTGAGTCGTGGGCATTGAAAACGAAGCGTCCCTTTTTCCTACCGGACAATCACCCCCCCCCCCCCCAATCACGTGTACAGCGCGTTGACGCCGACGGCGGATGGGGGCACGGGTTTCACGAGGATGTTTCTGGAGGCCGTCTGCGGGAAGCTGATTCGAACTCGAGCAGATCTACGTGAGTAGCGAAGACACGGGACTGTCCGGTCCTCGGATGGTGGTCGCTGTTTCGTCTTCGTTTACGCGTTCGTCGGATGGTCACTCTGTGGTGTTCTTCGTACGTGATGTTTTCAGCGTGATCGATGGACCCCTATTGTGTGCCTGTGTTATTTCCCGCCGTCTTTGGACGGAGGGACGGGCTGCCCTGCGGTTTCTTCCCCCAACATTACGTGAGAGCCGAAGCCTTGCACAATCTTGACGTAAGTCGATGGTAGTGCGTACTTCGGAAAATGTTGTGCGGCTTGCGGAACTTTGGCCGTCGTTGCCTGTACTCCCCGTTCGAGGAGCCGCACAGGTTTCGTCGGATGTCGTAGTGAAAGGGGGGTCAGTCGCCGTGCTAGACCAGAAGGAGCACACCACCCGAACGGCTCGTTCGGCGGAATCGCAGTTTTCGACGTTTTTTTGTGCCCTACCCTAGCCACAGATGAGCCACCTCACGTGTCCCACAGACCCCTTACATCCACCATCCCCTTCCGCCCTCTCCTCTCCGCGTCCAACTTCTACCTGCCTACAAACCTATCTGAAACTGTTCCTGATGTACCGGTCCCGCTTACCAGCAATGCTTCTCAGGTGCACGTTGATCTTCCACCAACAGCCCGACGAAGCTGCCCGCGACCGGCTCCACGACTACGCCTGGGCAGCCATACAACTCCTCATCGACGAGGGCTGCGTGGAGCTCATCCAACGGCCGACCCCGGCTGTGGCCAAACCAATCGCCACCGCCACAAAGGCTACGGCTTCCGCCTCCCTCGTTGCTGCCACTACAAGTACATCGGGAGGAGGAGGAGGAGGAGGAGGAGGAGGTGGAGGAGGTGGAGGAGGAGGAGGAGGAAAAGGTGGAGGCAACAAGCGTGTCGCAGATACCGCTACACACGTCCCCGCTACGTACGTCCCGGCAACGAAACGGTCGAAGCCCATTGTCGTTGGACAGAAGCTGGGGGTGCAGACACCACCCGTTGTATACAATGACACCGCCGCCGCGGCGAGAGCTCGTCGTGCTACCGCGGCGATGTCGTGCGAAGCTCAGCATGGGGACTTCCGCAAGGAGCCCAGAAGCGGTGGTCTTGGTAGTGCAAGCGGGGTGGAGGAGGCGGGGAGCGATGACCGATTACTGGTGCCCACGAAGCTAGGGCTAGCCATCTTCCGCAGCTCGATGCCGCCTGGGGACGGGCTGATGATCTACAGGGATCTGTCAGGTATGGGTGGAGGTAGTTTCCGGAGGTTTGTTGTCTTCCCGCGGGCACTAAATAGCATGCCGAATGTTCGACTGCCGAGTTCGATCCTCATCCGTGCCGACTACACTGCGCCAGCCAGCACCGCCGTGGATTTTGAAACCTGCCCGGCATTGGCATCACTTTTACAACGTTAGTGTGCCTCCCGCTTGTGTGTTTTACTGAATCGCATTCCTGAGTATCATGTTTTTGTCCGTTCCCTCCAACGTCTGTATCCCATTTCTTCAAACCGAAATGGACACCGCCCTGCCGTGCACCCCACGAAACGTCGGATCGATCGTCGTTCCCCAGAGGCGAAGAACGGGATCAACCTCCGCCACACCCTCTACCTGGCCTACCTGCTCACTCCACTGAGCCCGCCGGCGGGACTCAAGCCGAACTGGGAACGGTTGCGGGCGGTGAGACAGCTCGCTCGCTCGTTCTGTTGATCAGTCCCAAATTTGTCTTGTGTTTAGCCTACGGGGGATGGGCTTGGCACGGCCTTCCTGACTGCATGTTAGGGGTGTTTGGTCTCGCGTGTTTCTCCTGCATCGAGCAAGAGTTGACCACGAAAAAGCATCCTGTATCGCCTTTTTACTGGTAACCCATCAATTCTAGCTATTGCTGTAGGGTTCTACGGCTTGTGTGTATCACGGTGGCCATATTTTTTTATTCGGAGGGTCCTAGCGTTTTTCGGGAAGCTCGCGGCAGTTGAAGTGTCCCACCGGTGCAGTTCGGCCTGTTTGTAGCTTGCTGGTGATCGTAGAAATGCCACAACGTGCGTGGTTTATGCCCTCCCTCTATTTCTGTGCTGCATTACATGTGGTGTCTGTATGTATCTCACCTCGAATATCGCAGATTAGTTGTGTTGCGCCCGTTGTTGATGCAATTCTTGGAGAGAGAGAAACAGCCGGTTGTATCAGTGAAGGACCAGTACAGAATTAGGGTTGCCGTTGCTGTCCTCTAGTGCTGAGAGAAGATGTCGACAACAACAACAACAACCACCACCGCCACAGCAAAGAGCGAATCGTTGTCACAACGTTAAATCTATCCACCCGCCCACTTACCTGACCCCCGACCGATGTCCTTGCCAGATGTACGCCAGCGCGCAAGCTGCGGCGGCAGAAACGCCCCCAGGCCCAAACGCTCACCTCGTCGAAGACTTCCACAAAATTGGTATCACAGAGAGCCAACTGCACCTGTGGGCGTCGAGGGGGCCGGGCGGGGGCACAAGGGAGGCTCCGCTGCTATCTCCGACGGCCGTGCAGCAGGCTGCTAGTGCTAGGCGCGGCGGCCGCGGCGAGGACGGTAAAACGGGGACCAGAAGAGATGCCCGCGGGTAAGTCGGTCTTCGGTGTTTGGTTCGAACATTGCATGGCTATTTTTTGGTTGTTTCCTGCCGGTTTTTCAGACGCGACCAACGGTGGTGGCGGTGGTATCGAACGCTGATGGGGGAAGAAGCGTTATGTGGGAAGTCGGTTTATTGGTAGACTTGATTGCTTTGCGGTTGGCTTGTCCTGGGCGGTTTTTGTCGGGTGCAGAGCCGACGTCTAGCCAACGTCTCGCACGTGATGCCAAGGGGACAATCGAGTCTCCGTCTCCTGTAAGAAAAACATTTTTTCATGGCACAAACTTGCGTGTGAGTTGGCATGTGTGTGGACCCCGCGTAAGCGTTGCGCTCCCCCTGGTGTAAATTTGTTCGTGCGTTGTGCGCCAGCCCCCCCGCCGATTTTATTGCGTTTATGCCCCCACCTTTTCTTTGTACGATGCCTTGTTTTCTGACCCCTGGTTTCCTGTAGTATTGTGTGAATGCGTTTTGTTTGTCTTTGGGTGTTTTGTGTGTAACAGAAGCGAGGAGAAGAAGCCTACGGGATTGAACCCGGCCAAGAGAGCGGTGCGTCTCGTCGCGGCCATGGCATTGAAGGACGTCTCGGATGGTTACCACCTTGGACAGGTGGGGGGACACACGAGGAAAGTGGATTACGGGCGCCCCACGGAATACTATTAAATGGCGTCAGGCCCCAACAAACAGGCCTAGAGAATGTTCTCCAACCCATCAGAACATTTCAAGTCGATTCTGAAAGGTTACCCCGTTCACTATAATAACACGCGCCTCGCGAGTACAGAGCGTTTCGGAAGTGTCCCACCGGCAACATTCGAACAACGTTTCGAGTGCCGTACCGTAGGCTGCAAAATATACCACACCCCCTGGACCGATTTCCAAACGTCAGTTTCTCCACGACGAAGAGGATGCGTTATTCAAACAATACTTTTTTGGAAATCTCTCAAGGAGACGGCGCCAACGCCACCATTTTGGCACCGCCACGCTTTGTGCTGCGGAGCAATCGAGCTTTATCGGTCCAGAGGCTGTGTGGTTTGTTTCGTCGCCACGTTACCCCTTCCCAACGACATGCACCTAACACGTTCCAGGGTGTGTGTTTTCCTGTTTCTGTAGAACCCACGAGCTGACATACCTCCGTTACCAATTTGATCGTCAACATCAACAACATGCCGCCAGGTGGCGAAGTCGTACGGCATGAACAAGGGAGAGCTGCAGAACCTGCGACAGTCGACTGCTACCTTCTCGGGAATGGTGGCGTCGTTCCTCAAGGTACATCGACAAGGCAGTACTTTTGCGCAGAACAAGGTACCACATATGTATCTCCGTTCATCTCACCGCCGACTGCCCTACACAGGGAAGATAGCCGCCCAGAAGAAGCTTACCCCCTTGGCGTCGATTGCAGAGAAAATACGAGACAGACGTGTGTTCCTTACTCCCTGCGTCTGAAGACCGCGAAAACAACTGTCCACGACAAGGCAAATGGCACAAGATGAAGCAAATACATCGAGGCCGCACATCAAACTGATTATCGCCCCTTGACGTACGTTACGATGCGCTTGACTCCCCCAATGCAATCCTCCGATTTCATAACGTGCCAAACCGTCTGCCCCACGCACCCACACCCACACGCGCGCGTTTCAGGAGCTCGGATGGACGATATTCCTGATGTTGGTCAAGGGACATATACCGAAGCTGAGCTTGGGCGTCAGCAACCAACTTCTACCCCTTATGCAGGTGGAGCAGCGTTGTGGTCTTGAAGCGATTGTTGTCGCGTTATCCTTGCAGGCATTCCTTCACTTCCCGACACGCGCAGCGCCACCTGCATTTATGCTTTGTTTCAACCTTCCGTATGCTGTTGGATTTTCCTTCTTGCATCAAGTTTTTACGCGGTCGCCTTTGATTTTCCAGTCTCCTTTTTTGTCCAATAGGCTTAACTCCCAGCGGGCTAAATACCTGTACGACGGTGGTTAACTGCTGTGCGCGTGCACATGTTCTGCTGTTGGTCTGCTGCGTTCCAGGTCCCGGGCATGTCTCGGACGGAAGCCAGCGCCCTGTTCCAGGAAGGCATCGTCAACGCCAAGAGCCTGCTGTCGGCTTCTAGCGACAGGGTGGCCACGGCCCTCAGGATCAACGTGCCGTTCCGCACCGCCACGAAAGGGGGGAGGGGTAAAGGTACGGCGGCAGTATGTCCCAGTCTCGAAATAGTGTGGTTCGAGGAGATAGTGTGGTTCGAGGAGAGGGAGAGGAGGAGGGGGGCACGAGTTTCGTAACGGTTTCCTGCGTGGATACCGGAGGCATGGCTAGCATGGAGACAAAAACGTGCATCTTCGTGGCGGCGGGTTCAAGAATCGGATCAGACCCTCCCACACGAATATGTACAGGACGATTTGTAATCGACCGAGCTGGTAGACTAAACTTCTCTGCCAGCGCTGGCCTACGGCTTCATTCTCTCCCACTCCTACACTAACCCCCCCCCCCCCTCGCTCTGTACTACATTATTGACAGACCGAGGCGCGGGGGGGTGCTTCCGCTTCGAGAGGAGGGCTCAGATGCTCGCGGATTCCGCTAGGGCGGTAGACACCAAGAGGTGATGAACGCGTTTGGCCTTGTTTTCCACAGAACTTCCACAGAGATTTTTTGCAGTTTTTGTCACGAATGTGAGGAGCGTGTTCTGGCAGACAATTTGGCAACTGTGGGGTGGGGCATTATGGCGTCCGTAGAAGACGGAAACTAGAGACACCATTCGCGTGGGAACAGGATAGCAGTGCAAATTGATCACATTACGAGTCCATTCTCACAACGAGGGAGGCAATGAAAGTCGGTGTTTGATGTGTAACTCCAAGGCGGTGGGGCTCGCGGATTGGTAGACAATAATGATGCAACGCTCGGATGCATTGCAGTTTTGTAGATGGTTGTTGGGAACATGGTTTTGTTGTCTTTGTTATCGGTCTTCAATAGGAGAAGTGATGGCCTGCTGTATCTGTACACCTCCCACCCAGAAACCTTTAAAAATCTTCGTAAGAATCCGAGAAAGCGACGCATGCATTCAACACCATTGCACGCGATCGATAACGTGCGGCAACGAAGACCTGACCACGAAGGTTGATGGTGCTGCTCGGATTGGACAGGAACGCGCACGTTTTCCCCTTCATAGAAGTCTTCGATCCCGCCAAAAATACGAGTAACGTGGTACCGAAAATCCCCTCTTTTTGTGTTTTCCGGCCGTACCCGACCGAGAAGAGAGAAGGGTAACAAGACGCAGGCGATGAAGCTTCTTAAGGCGGTGCGTAGCAGGCTAGGGAGCGGCGGCGGAGCAGTCGGCGGCGCTCTGGCGGAACTAGGCGGGGGAAACGACCTCGTCTGCATTGTGCCCAAGGTCTGCAACAGCAGATAGGCCTGTGCCAAAATATGTTGATAGCCGGGTGTATACGGTAGTTCTGGTTGGTTGAGAACGGTAGTTGCTTCCGCTTGTATTGTATAGTCTAGTATCATTTGTGCGGCACCCGAGGGGTGTACGACGCACAATGTACAGTGGAGTGAGCTTGCTTGTTTGGTTTTTGGTTTTGGTTTTTATGGTCACGTGGCTGTCTTGTAAGTTTCGATCCGTACGATGTTATGTCGCGAAAATTGCGTTCTGCAGCTGTTTGCAGGTGTCTGTCTGTTTACGGTAGGTTTTAGAAGAAGCTATTTCCTTGTGAGACCTACACAGTTATTCGCGCTCTTCATGCCCTCTCTCGATAGGCTTGGCCTTACCGGCCTACTTGATGCCTTTCTCAACGGCGGAAAGTTCGACTATTGGTGTTCTGATCCTAATCGATCGTAGTGCTCACCTGCTCTCGATAAATTTGTCTGTCGATCTCTCTCGGCGTGTATTGCTCTTTTCTCTGTGCTCTCTCTCTCGACGATGATGATACGTTCTGTGTGCGACACAAACATGGTCTTGGGTGGATTGTTGCGAACCCTAGCCCCAACACATTTTTGCTGCCGATGTTGTTGTTGTTGTTGTTGTTGTTTCCCCGCGAGAACCCTTTCTGGCCAGTTGAGGGTCTCCCAACCCTTTCGGGCATCATCTCTTTCGCAAATACTGCTTTATAAGACCCTACCCTGCTGAACATTCCGCCCATTACAACTTGGCGGTGATACTCGTTCAAGGGCCGGAAGCGCAAGCGGTCTCGGGGGCTCAGCTCCGGCCGTAGACCGGGGCATGGCGGTGGCGGTGGCGGCAACCTAGGCGAAACAGGACTTAGCGACGATGACGTCGAAAGCGACAGCGACGGCAGCAACAGCGATGAAGACGACGACGAGGACGATGACCTTAGCGAGGGGGGCGACGAGATTGACAATGCCGTGGCGGCGTTCTTGTCCGGGGTCGCGGAGGACGAGGACGACTCTGACGACTCTGGCGGTGATTGTGGTGGGGGCGGCGGAGACAAGGACGGCGATGTGGGCAGCAGCGACGCGGAGGAAAGACGACCTCAAGAGGGCGGGGGTGGTGCTGTCGTGGGAGGTGGTTGCGGCGGACTGAAGCTGGACGACGGGAACCAGGGGATAGGGTGCGCACTGTCGACGGGTGTTTGTTTTTTGTGGTGCTACGAGTGTATCCAAGGGTTGAGATCGCAATTGTTTGGCGTGTTTTCTGACTTAATGCAGCAACCTTGACCGCCTATGATCCGGCACCGGTCAACCCGCCGGCCGTTCGATGCTTTTTCACGCGCTATCTTCGATACCCCGACTGCCCCACGCTTCACGAGCGTGAAAGTGTTCGGCACTCTTCTCTGTGGTATTTATTCGTGCCCCCTCCATTCCAGTCTTGACTTCCCGCTCCCCTCCGCGATAAAATTTCTCTGGACCACCGCATTGCATCAACACCGCCTCCTGTCGACTCCTGGGGTGTTCTCTTGTCTCGCGCGGTGGCAGTAGGTTACTGGCAGCCCAACCAATGTCGGCGTGGGCTCCATCTCCCCACCAACAACAACAGTCCACGGTACCACTGCTAGAAATCCGCGATTCCGCGGCAGGGGTAGCGCAGCGAGCACCGCAGCAGCAAGGAGCCGGTAGCGATGGCCGCTTGCGTGGATCTGTCCCTGCGAGAGACACGCAACGAGGGCTGGGCAAGTCAGAGGTTGCCCCCTCGGTGGGAGCGGGATGGCCGATCCAACGGTCTGGTCCGTTCCGCGGAGCTGGCGGGTCTGATGGGCAGGGGCTGGTCGTCGCCGCCGAGGAGTCTCCCGCCATGTCGGCGGCCGAAGCCTTGATGACCCCAAAAAACAGCTGCTGTGGCAACGGGGGGAAGCCTGGCTCCCGTGAGAATGACCGCACCATGAGGACCCCCGTACGGCGGCTATCCCCAGACTCCGGGTCGTCGTCCTTTCTGTACGAGGCCGGGACAGACAGTTGCCCGGCGATCCTTGGTTCTGCCGACGGCGAGGACAACAGCGAAGATCACTTCCCTCTGGACGTAGGAGGAACAGAGTCAACGTCTAGAAGAGATTCAGCCGCCGCCGCCGTTGTAGCTGAAGAGCAAGGGGATTTGCGGATCGGTCCCGCATTTGCGGCGTGTCGTGGTCTGCGCGCCCCGACTGCCGGGAATCAAGCAAGAGGGAGCCACCGCAGCGCTGAGGGTAGGAGGCAAGTGGATTCCTCGGACGTGTTCGCCGGGGGGGCGGCGGCGGTGGCGGAGTTCTCTTCGGCGTGGCGGCGCTCGAAGTGCTTCTCCTTCGTGCTCGGTAGCCGCGACTTGCGGTGGCTCAGGAACAGCGGCAGCGGTCATGGCGGGGGAGCGGGAAGAGGGGATCGGCGTGCGTGGGAGTACCGGCGGTCGTGGGAGGCGTTGGTGGCATCACCAGCATTGCCAGTGGCGCCTTACACGGTTCCGTCGGGCGGGGAGGGCGGCGTTCCTCTGTCTCAGCGTGGGCATGGAGAATCGTGAGTGTGTTTGGTGTGAGGGGAGACGTTTGATGTTGGGCGGCTGGAGTGAGGGCGGAGAGGTGTGTACGTTTGATTATGGGTATCGGAGGTGATGCCCTATTTCTGTCCCGTCCGGGGGCGGGGCCTCTCTCTATGCTGTGTCAAGTGAGGTGCAGCCTCTAGCCTATGTGCTTGCATATCATTGTTTCCTCCGGTCCACGCCTGGTTTGCCCTGTCTGCGGGGCTCCTTGGCAAAACTAGGTCGCGGTCGATGAAGTATTGGTTGACGCAAACCAGAGGCTCAAAATTTTGTTATTGTTGAGTGAATCGGGTCTCACTAGCAATGTCCTAGGGGTCCCCGTGGGTCTCCGCGGCCAGCGGTGTGGCAACAGGTTTCATGTTTATTCCAGCGTAAAGAAACTCTGGGATCGAAAGCCTGTGTGCAAGCCGTTTCATTTCGAAGCAGTCTATGGCCGGCGGTTGAGCCCCACTTGAAGCTCCCGTTCTCAACTACAATGTAAGGAGTACATATGAAGTTTGAAATGAATCGTATGAGACCCCTATTCCCCTTGTTGCCTCCCGTCGATCGCACCCCCCGCTCGTCCACACGAAGGTTGCGAGTGGTGAGCGGCATCGCCATCTCCTTTGACGGCCAGACGTCACGCTATCTGCCGCTGCCTCCTCTCCTGCCGAGCCGTTCCGCCGCTTGGCATCAGTCCCCCTCTGACTGCGCCGACCACGCCAGACGAACCAGCGGGGGGGGGAGCCGTGTTGAACCTGGGAGCAATGGAAAGGGGGTCGGCGTGGGCAGGGCTTCAGCTCGCTGGGGGGCACTGCCCGGGGGCGCGCTGGAGTCTATCGCCCTGTTTGTGAGTTTTCGTGTTCCGTCGGAACATGTCGGTCTTGCAGAAAGCTTTCGCGGCAATAGAAGGGGTATATCTTCTTTGCGTCTGCTCTATTTGCTTCGAGCGCCTCGGTTTTTTCCGTTCACTTTCAGCTCTTCACCTTCACGACCTTCCAACCTCACCAACATCACCCCTTCCCCTTTTTTTTCCCTACACGCCTGCTCACTTTACTCGCATGCAAGAATAGCACACAGGGTGTTCAAACGTGGTTTCCTTTGCCCTGGCCGCTCTCTTGATTCTCTTCTTCTTTCAGGTTGGGTTTCCTTGGCTGTGCGCCGGCTGCGGCAGCGAGCGACACAGCACGAGGTGCCGTAGTCACAGCCTGGCTGACGACGGCGTTGACGACGGCGGCGGTAATGGCAGCGGGAAGAGGCGCCGGCGCAAGCTCAGACCTTGGAACCAGGCTCTCCTGGTCTGCCGTAGGTGGAACGCGCTTGGGGTGAGCGAGATAATATGTGTATGTTTTTGCTCTCAGTAGCCTTCCCTGGGTTTTTCTATTAAGAAAACGTGTTGGATAAAGGATGCAATCGGGGGAAGTTGGATGAGGGGTAGGGTTAGGGATAGGGTCTGCGTGCCCCCTCCCTGCTCTATTTCCTCATGAACAATTTTTCTCGCGAAGGCGGTTCCTTGCTCTTTTGTGCATGTTCCACGGCGAAACAGTACTTTTGAAGTCACGTGTGGCATCTCTCTGTGCTCAATTTGCCGTGAAAGAGACAAGAGCCTCAAAGAAAATGAGGTTGGGAAATAAACGTGGCATAACAAATAAGAACATGCCCCCTACCACTAACGGCCTGCGTTCCATTTGCTGACCAAATTATCTCTCCAAAACCATGCTGCTCGTCCGACCAATCTGAACGACAACAGGTCGAGGCGCTCAACCGACTGACAGCTGAAGAGCCAAGTGGTCGGTGGGGGTTGCTCAGAGACGTGATGGAGGAAAAAAATACGACAAAGGTGTTAGTGATGTGCAACGCACGGCCGATTTTTCTCTTTCCGGGTGCATTTCTGCCAGCGTTGGGGTGTTCAGGTGATGCAAGTGCGTCGTTTGCAGAAGCTTGATATTCACGATTGGTCCATGATGTTTGTTTGGTGAGCATGTCACGCCGCCGTTCGCTACACGACTTAGTTTTCCCTCTACGGCCTCGTACCCTGTGGAAACTCTCTCGCTTTCGATCACAACCAGGCGGTCAAGCGGTTTAGGTTCAAGCCCAAGTGTTCCTGACAAATGGAAACTTCTGCTTGCGGCATATGCGATGTATTTCTGTGACAGCGTACTGATGTTTGAGTGCCCGCCGCTGCACATCCCTAGCACTACCCCCCGCTGACCCCGCCCCTTCACCCGAACCTCATTTCTCCCTCAACCTAGTCGTGCTTCCATACAACAACATTGATTGGTACCTCTATCCCTCAACCAAGACATCAACTTTACCGCCACCACTGCCCAATCGCCCCCGCCACACAATAGGTCTGTCTGGATATGAAGGGCTCTCTAGTTTGCCTCCGATCTCTCGGCGTGAACGTGAAAGGGCCCCTAGAAGACCCCGCCGTGGCAAGGTGGCTTGCGGAGCCCCCCATCGAGGACACCGCGCAACTACAGCAGCAGCAGCAGCAGCAGTTGAAGCGGGCATCGAAGAAGCGGAAGACACCGCTACCGCCGCCCCGCGCTCCTCCCGCGAGTCTAGCCCTAGCGAGGTGGGTTGGGTGGGTTAGTTCTGAGATTTTTTAGACAATTGGGTCATACTCTACGGTGTGACCCGAGAGGATGTGTGGGCTTGGACCTGACTAGAAGCCTCGTAGACTGGGGTGTCGACAAAATGTCGATATTGATAGGGAAGCGTCAAGCGTCCGTTCAAGTTCAGCGCGGAGCAAATGGCGGACGTTGTATTAGAGCTGACCTCCGGTTTTTGGCGGGTGTGATGACTGCTATTGGGCGTGCGTGCATGTGATTGCGGATAATGCGCCAGGTGACGCATAAGTTCGTGTGTGAGAGGGAGGACCTATTCAACCGCGAATATATGTAGTCATCTTCTAGAGGGTGAGGTGTTCGGTGACATCGTCGGTGGTGCTGTCAGCGGAAAACGCTTATCAGGAAAGACGTACTTGGTGATGCTGTTTCACACACGGCCGACTACATACACGCACATTCGCTGCCAGACTGACGTACGTATTTTCATAGTCCGTGAGCGCGATCGATGTTAGTTCAAGAGGCACGCGCATGTACGCATTCATACCGCCTCTGCCCTCCTCCCTGAAGGCTTCTTCTCAAGAAGCGGGTGCGTAGGCCTGCTGGCTTGTCGTCTCTTTTATGGTGCAGTTGTGTCAAGATAATGGGTACCGTGTCGACGCCATCACATATACCTTTTTCGGTCACCCTTTTCGGGAAGACCACACCGTATAGCCGACGACGCCTGGTGAGGGAAGAAACTGCTTTTTATTGAGACGGTAACGAACTGAAAAAATTCTCGAAATCTTGGGGAAAAACGATTGGAATCAACCACGTGGAGAAGCCGGCAGTGTTCTAGAACTAGAGCTTGGTTCGTGGTCCGTGTCAAGCCTTCTCTGTTAATTTGAGGGACTTGTCTCCTCGAAAAAACTTTCCATGTTGACGCCAATCCGTCGTTACCTCCCCGCCGAAGAAACTTACTTCCGCATCCCCTTTCACTCGCTCGTGTTTGCCATCGGAACCACGCGTGCGGCGTCGGCAGGCCGCCGGTTGATGTGGTGGACCTCTGGTGTTTGCAGGCTGCGGCGACGCTGTCCTTTATGGCAGAGAAGGAGCAGGCTCTCAAGGATCTGAGCCTCACGCTCCCGTTCTTTCTTCTCGAGGTACGTGTTCGTATGTGTGCATCTACACAGCACGCGCGTACCGGCGTGTGTGTATTGGTTAGTTAGCATCGACCGCGATAACCGACCGGGCAAGGAATCAAAATCGTTGCGTCACGACGCGCGGGGCATTGTTTTTCCACCAGCGTGATGAGAGCGGGAGAAATTTTCTTTCGCATAGCAATGTTCTTTTTCGTTCCCTCAGAGCAGTTTCGTTGTGTGGCCAATCCAAAGTATCTCTTGGAGAAGTCCAACTTAATGTACCAGCACTGCGGTCAGTTTCATCGTCGATTCATGCACTCATTCCCTCGTTTGCGTCGAAAACACGAACACATGTTTACGATTCACGCGCGAACTTTTTTCAGATGCCGGCGGTTTCGGCGGCGGCCTTGATGGAGTATTCTGGCCTCACACTCAAGGTTGGTCTTGTCGTCGGCGCGCGCAGAGAAGTGGAGCTTCGCTTGGACGACCTAGAAAGGCTCGCGGAACAGCTCGCTGGAGACTACGAGGTACCCCACCTCCTCCCGGAGAAAGCTATAGCTAGATACGGAGAGGTATCGGATGCAGTGTCTTGTTTCTGGTTCGCATTGCTGAAATGTAAAATGTCAAAGGGCCGGAGGTGCCTGTTTCGCCGCTCTGTCGAGATGTGTAGTCAATGAAGTAAGAGATGTTACGCAGTACGTGGGCTTGCGTTAAATGAGTGGTCTACACCCCCCTCCTCTAGTCTGTGAAGAACCAAAGATTTCCTTCACATAGTTTTTTCACCTGTGTTTTTGTTTGTTGTGGTTTGATTTGTCCTGCACAATATTTACAAACATGAGATGTTTCTCTCTCAGGGCCTAAGCTCGCCGCTCATGGTTTCACTCGACTCTCGGTGCTTGGCGTCTGGTGCGGCGCTTCCTTCTTGGTAGACTGCAGCCCCGTGGATTATCGTTCGTCGTTCCACACGCTACTGCTGAGTAAGATATTGTTGTTTCTCGTAGAGCTGGGGGTGCTGCCACATCTCTCCCTGGTCTCCGCACCTGCGGCAACATTGAAAATGACGAGACAATAGTCGTCGCGCCGCACGGTTACTTTCTCGTCTTGCTGGTGCTGTTTCTCGATAAAACCCACTACGTACATCCGTAGGGTGTGTACCCTTTTGGGGGTGGTTGACCTGCGACCACGGAAGGCGTCGGCGAGTGTTGGACCGGCACGGTTGCTATAGGGTACCGAGCAGAGACCGGGATGGCTTTCGATGTTAAGACAACAACGACATCAATCATCACCAACAACAATACAAACATGACCCAAACGGCAGGTGACATTGTAGCCACCAAGAGTCACATACCCCCACCCAGGGCCATTCGGTATCCGCCCTACTGCCGCAACACTGCACAGCGCGGTATTCACGAAGCCCCAGCACGCACAGCAGTTAGTTGTGCTTCGTCTTGCGTTATCTTTTCGTTGCCGAGCCCAAAAAAACGCCTTCATGCATACCATCAAACAACCTTTTTGATATCCGTGTAGGAACTCGACGACAAGACGGCACTGGCCAGCCCCAAGCGCATCCACGACATGCTGTACGTGACGCTAGGGGTGAAGCCCCCGCCGTCTTGGACATCCGGGAGGGGCAGCGGTGCCGGTGGGGGAGGCGCGTCAAAGAGGGCTAGCCTGGGACCGACGGACACCAGCAGTCTCCAGGAGCTGTTGAAGGTCTCCGCCGTTGCAGCAGCAGCAGCAGCAGCAGCTGCTGCTGCTCTTAGTAGCGGTGGTGGCGGTGACAGCAGTGCTGCTGCAAGCGCTGCTGCCGGAAGTGCTTGTGCTCCTGCCGTTGCTGCTACTGGTACGGGCGATCCTGCAGCTGCTGCTGCTGCCACTGTTGTTGCTAGTAGCGCTGGTGGCGGTGGCAGCAGTGCTGAAGGAGGTGGTTGTGGTGCTACCGCTACACGCGATGCGACTAGTGCTGCTGCCGCTGCTGCGGCTGGTGGGAGTATTCGTGGGGATAGTGGTGGTGGTACCTTTCGCCGTGCCCCTACCATCCTGACCGAGGTGAGAGATAGGGCCACGGCGGCTTTCCTTGAAAATATAATGGGTCCTTTGTTGGGCGTCAACGATTCTTCTCAACTTCGAACAGCAACAACGTAGTGGTCGTGCAACATCACTCTGGGCATCCACCGTTGTTTGCCAGCACGGTGACGGAACAAATGTCGCGAACGCAAAGCCCGCTTCACTTATGGTTTGTCCTGCCTCCTACACAATTCTCCGGAACCGGCCCCTTGTACGTGTGTCCAACGGCAATTTATTTCTCGTTGACCCTGGGCACAGGTGCAGATCCCTCGTATTCGTTCCGAGGCGAGAACAATGCAGCACCGAATATCTGCTAGTATACCACTCCCCACCCCGTATTCGGCATGCCCCCTCCCACATGAATTTGGTGGTCTTGAATCCAGCAAGCCCGCAGCTTCATTCTTGCCGTGATTCGGCATCGCTACCTGGCACCGGCGAAGCGCTCTCTCGCCGGGCTGTTGGCGACGAAGCGACGGCATCCGCACCTAGGTGTGTGCACGTGCGGATTGGAGTCCGTGTGCGGTGATGCAGGTTATTCATTTTTATGAGAGTTTGTTTCCACGGCCGGCCAGAACACGGAAAACAGTTCCGCAACACACGTGTCCGGTATACATCGAAAGCCTTTCTCTCTCGTTGATGTAACGGTTCTTGGTCCACATCCGTCCCCTGACCCCCGTCGCCTCGCCCTCGGTTGTCGCCCTCGGTTGTCTCCCCCTCTTCCTTCCTCCTCGTCCTAACACGAAACCCAATCAACTACTACCAAGACGGAGTACGCGTGAACCCTCGGATCGACCTCTTCACGACGACGGGCAGGATGATCACGTCCGACCCGCCGCTGCAGAACCTGGACCACAAGATTGTCCTGACGAGATCGTGGCGGACAAGCTTGGCCGAGGAAATGGAGGTCGACGTGCCTGGCTTGGAGGTGGGGAGGCGTAACACTGCACAAACGTTCTCCTTTTGGGGCCCCGTACGTGTACTGTATGTGGTTGTACCGGTTTCAATCACCATTTTTCACCCTGAAGGGACCGGTAGCTTCGAGTGCGTCGTCTTCTTGGTCGTACTGTGTTGGTTCTGACGGTATGCCGACTGAGGGGGTGCGTGTGAGCTACTTGCTGGCGGTATTGGTTGTTCACGGCGGTGCTCTGAGAGGCCTTTTTGGCGATGCCGTCGCGGCCCAGCCTCTCGGACGAAACGGAGGCCAGCCCCGCCCGGTCCTGAACGCGGGGGAGTGTGCGAATCCTGTAGCACTCTGTACACCGCCGGCGACCGCCCTCAGCTCTATTCTCTCTCTCTCTCTCTCTTCTCCTCGTTTTTTGCGGTCCAGATCGTGCCTCGAGTATGGGCGGATGCGAAGGGAGGGGATCCCCAGCCGGGAGGCCGGGGCGCGGTTACACCGCCGCGTCTGAGTCCGGAGGCGGAGGAGGAGTTCCGAGAGGCGGTAAGGTAAGACAGATAGCCAAAGCAGAGGGCTGGAGAAGACACACGTGGCGCGAGAGAGGAACCCGCACGCCCTTCACGAGGGACGCATGGCCGTAGCACGTTGTGCTGCGTCGATGTACCCTTTTTGGTGCCTGGTTGCTGATGTGAATGTTGGTTCACATGCCATCAACGCACTGACACTCCCTGTTGTTGTTTTTGTTGTTGTTGTTGTTGTTGTCAAGGTGGTGTTGAAAATGCTTTGCTGCAATCGTTTGCCGGTGCGCTTGACGGCTGGCTTGCGATCTTTTCACTTGTTGGAAAACATCCAGCGTCGGTGTTTGGTCAATGTGGATGCTTCGTTGGACAGGTCTCGCGCCTGAACGCATGCTCTGCTGCCATGTCTTTGTCTCCCTCGAAATCTTGAAAACAGTCCGTTAGAGATCGCTTCTTTTAGTTGGCTGAGTTTCTTCTTCCTGTTACCGGTTTCATCCACTTCTAACAACAGTTTCGACACAAAAGGATAACTTGTACTTCTAAGCCTGTTGTGTCCGATGCTGTTCCATCTTCCTTCCAAAAAACGGCAGGGTAACCCTGGCCCCCAGAGGAGACGCGGCCAGCATGATGAGCACGGGTGAGATCGTGGCGATCGTGGAAGACAAATGCCTCAACGACCCCGTCCACAGGCACACTGATCCCGATGATGACGTCGGAAACGGACCACCAGCCGCTCGCGCTCCAGAAGACCCCGCCGTGGGCGCCGGAAGCATGGTAAGAACGGTGTGCGGGTGGTTGTCTTCCTGGAGGGGATCGGGCCTTGTCTGTGGGGCAAAAGTCTCCGATTCTCGGCCCGTTTGTAGTTATGGAAAACCCGGGGTGTTTTTTGTTGTGGTGTGTGTCCTGATTGGTGTGGGTAGTTGGAGAAGCCGTTCTCGTGGTTCAGAGAGGTTGTGATCGAGGAGCCCTCTGTAAACAGGGAACGTCACGGGATGAAGGCGTTTTGGTGTCGGGGTGCGGGTGGAACAATAAGAATCGCTGTGTGTGAACCTGGCTGCATTTTCCACCACGTCGCCCCTCGGTGCAAGAAGTACAGCAGGAGCATGTCGAGGGAAACACGTGCTTTTTTTACCGCGGGTCGGGAGATCAGCTCTGCAAGAGTCGTGCGTCCAGAGGGTGCCATGTAGGACGGCTACGGAAGAAACAAAGCATTTTCTGTTGCTTCTACGACCCCCCACCCTTGCCCTTCCCGAAAAAATGCAGGCCTAGTTTTACATTGCGAAAGCCGTAAACAGTAAACATTACCTTGTGCCTTTATGGGGACCAAAACCCCTGGTGTTTGGTTTGTTTGCAGGCGTCTCTTTGGCGGGAGAGCGGTCACTCGTACTCGTCCTGGGAGGCAGAGAGCACGAGGCAGGTGCTGGTGAGACTGGGCGGTCGACACGGACGGGTGTACAGCTACCCTGCTGATAAGGTGAGAGCGAGAGCGAGAGCGAGAGCGAGACAGACAGACAAGAGGTAGGAGGGGGAGAGGAAGAGCGGCGAAATAGTACTGGAACGAATATTTAAGAGGCATGCTCAATGGCATTCGCGCGAAGGATATTGAACGCTGCTGCGGCTGTGCTCTTGACATCATGCAGAATTTTGCTTCTATTTCAAGATCTGTGTCATCGGAATTGTCGTCGTCGATGCTGTTGTCGTCATCGACATTGCTGTGGTTGCCAGGTCTTCCGAGTGCAGGCGAACTTTTTCAGCGACGCGAACGCCGAGGCCATGAAGGACGGGGGGCTGGGGGCCAGGTGTCCCTGGTTCGCCAAGGAAGCAATGATTAAACCCAGGGACAGCCTCGTAGCGTCCCCGGGGTATGCTTTCGTGTCCGCTGACTACTCGCAGGTGATGAAATGTGTGCGTACTCGGGGTGCGCTATTGATGTGAGCACACATCTTCCCTTGCGTGAACGCTGCAGCCGCGCTTCCGTTGTCGTTTGAGTCTGAACGTCGCAAGCACGGAAACGTCAGCGGCTATGATCTACATCCCCAAGCTGGAACACACCCGAGGGACTAGAACGTTGGTTTGCTGCAAACTCGTTTGATGTCCGTGGGTGATTCTGCGACGATGACCTCTACCTTGCTTACCGTAGATTGCCTCCCTTGCACTCTATGGTTTTCGCGGAGACGGACGCCGATAGGTTGATCGGGGACTACGTGGTGAAATATTTGTAGTTTTGCAGGGAGCCACATTACCCGTTTTGCAACCGTACAAGCGGGTGTTGCTTTGTGGTCAACCGCAGCATGATGGGATCAGGCGCGGAAGGATGTCAGATTTATATCTTGGCAGTGTGGGCTGTGGAGATGGATTGGGCTGGAATCTAAAGCTGTATCATACAAACTGACAATCATGTTTCACGTGTAATCTCTTCGAACATCGATGGGTTTCATGGTACCGCAGTGCCGTTTCTTTGGATTCATGTTATGGTAGCTGTTTGGAAGTGAGTCGATGCGGGCGGACGTTTCATCTCCTCTTAATGCTTTTGCGGTTAGCGTCGTCGTCTTGTGTGCGGAGAATAAAGCAGTTCTTCAACATTTCGCAGAGATCGGGTGATGGCAGAGTCGGTCCCTTCCTGCCCACCTGATACTGACAGTTCCAACACAACGCTCAGCACACAGATGTACGACCCCCCACCCCCGCCCGCCACCCATGTTTTCCCGCCCGTCGCATATTGCTACGATGCAGGTGGAAATGCGACTGATGGCCCATCTCTCGGGCGACCCTGATCTTCTGAAAGTCTTCGCCGACGGAGGGGACGTGTTTCGGACGATTGCGGCGGCGCTGAAGGGAAGGGGCAAGAAGGCCGAGGACATCACAGAAGAGGAGCGCCGTCAGGTTCGTTCGGTCTTGAAATGAGATGCTGGTTGATGTCGTGCCTCTCTTCTTGATCCATCGAACGGTGCGTCTCTTTTCTAGCGTTTGTGCCCTTCTTGGTACAAATCTGGTACTGCAACTAATGTGTTTCGTGTGCTCACCTACCCATCGTACCTACCATTCTACACCCGACGTCGTTGCTCAGTTTTACCCAACGGTCCCCTCGTACCCTCTCCCCCGGCCCACCCCTGAGGTGTCTTATGCACTATCAGTGCGGTTACTCTGAGGCACAAAGGACAATAAAACACATGCTCCGTCCTCTCGAGGACGCGTGGTCAATGCTAAGACATGCAAAATAATAGAGTTACGCCCCCCGCCCCCGCCTTGGACGTGTTGGATCGACTCTCCAGACGAAGATCGTCGTGTACGGAGTGCTGTACGGGCAGTCAGCGGACGCTCTCGTGCCGCAGCTGCGCCTGAGCCGTCCCGAGGCCTTCAAGATCAGGCAGACGGTGCTCAAGACGTTCCCGAAATTGACCGAGTTCCTCAAGAAGGTCAAGGAGGACTGCAAGGAGTGCGGGTAAGACTAAAAAAAAGGGAAGAGGGGGAGAGGGAAGAGATCAATTCGAGTTGCTAAAACGTTTCCGTTCCTTAGGAGGGGGGGCGGATGGAACGGGACGGAACGGGACAGACAAGGTTCATGTTTCTCACAACAAATTGTGCGGAGTTATCGTAGAAGTAGTCATCTCCTCTTGCGCGGTGTACCTTCGTTACCGTCACACTTGCCGATTGGTCAACGACTGACAAAAAAGTCAGAGTTAGGTCAGCCACTATCTTGAGGCAGCGTACACCGCTGACGGTAGCAAACGGAATAAGGCTGCGCCTTATGCCAATAGTATACCACATAAGATAACACTCGCCGGGGAATAGAAATACATTTTTTTTGCCGGCGAAAACGTTTCCAACACCGCTGGGTGTGGCGATTAGAATTTGACACTACTTTCACCAGGAGTGATTTTCGTTGTGTGGGGGGAGTTATGTCGTTTGCGGGTTTGTTGTACGTTGTACGGTACACGGTGTAGCCCTTGCACCCGTCCGCACTTCAACCTCTTTTGCCAACACAGGGCACGTTGGGTTCTCACCGCCCGGGCGAGCACCGCAAACGAGAAGAGGAAGGTTGAACAGGAACGACGGAACGAAAATGATGCCCGCCGGGTAGATTAACAGGAGGTGCCTCCGATCCTCTTGCCCGTTCGCAGATCCTCCGCGGGCATGTTATTGTAACACGATCAATGAAGTCTTGTGTGACCTCCTGCACCACCCGGTGTCTGCTGGTAGCGAACAGACCTTGGCCGCGATCTCATTCTCTTCCTAAATTGTTCTTTGCCTTAGAAAGACATGGACATCCATCTTGGAGGAGCGCTGGAATTCTTACCCCCCCTCCCACTTCCCGCCTTCTTCCCATCAACGAAGCACTGGTATGAAAGAAACTGTATTGAATTGACTAGCCCCCCCCCCCGCGCACGCCCCATCCCACACACTCACCATGACTCACGGCGCGCGAAAGGTACGTGGAGACCCTGTTGGGCCGTCGGCGGTACTTGCCCCAGATCAATTCGACAGACAAGGCGGAGAGGTCGAGAGCTGAGCGGCAGGCCGCAAACACCACCACGCAGGGATCCGCGGCCGACTTGCTCAAGCTTGCCGCAACCAACGTTGCTGCCAGGTGCGGGCTGGTTTCACACGCGCCGGTTTCCAAGCGTTTGGTCTCGAGATCACGACAGGTCGCATGGAGAGGGTTTGGTGAAACCTTCCAAATGATTGTTCGTGCCAAGGGCGTGCTTCTCGAAAACAACATAACCTCCGACGTGGCTTGGTCCAACGATGCCAGTGCTCTTATCCGCTGCTGTTTTGCGCTGCAACAGTCGCAATTCCGAGGAAACTGTGCCCCTCGCTACACGCTGGGTGCCGTCTCGAAGGTCTTTGCCGAACGCAGTTTTCGCGTCTGGCGCGGTTTATGCGATACTGCGACGCCAGAAAGAACAAAGAACCCTCATGACGCTCCTTCAACTTCCATATTGTTAGTGAACATTTACACCTAGACTTTGCATGTCTGACGTCCTTGATGCCTCCCTCCCTCGGTTCCGCCGGGTTCCCCCAGCACTCATTTGGAAGAAAATCCCTCGCCGGTCGTCTTTCCCATACCTCTCCCTGCCCCCTTCCCACCCTGTAGCACCACCACGCCCATGCAGCCACATCACAAGAGCCCTCCCGCCCCCCCGCTCTCCATGCAGGCTTGAAAGGTGCGAGTGGATGTCAAGGCCGGCGGGTAAGCCCATCTGCACCCCGCCTCCCAACGCCGCCGCCGGTGGGACCTCGTCCTCCGCGCTTGCTTCTGGCACTGCTGATGCCACTGTTCCCTGTCGGTTTCCGCGAGACGGTGGTCGATCTCAGCTGGCGAGACGTCCGGCATGCCGCCTGGTCCTGAGCATCCACGACGAACTACTGTACGAGGTGCGTGGGGCTGTTTCGGCCAGCGTAGAAGTACGATACTGCGCGTTGTTCGCATTGCACTGTATTTAATGCGCGTTGGTCGATGCCAATGATATGGCCATGGTCCGGTGCAGTCTTCATGTGTGTGTGTTGTGTGTGTGTGTACTCATAGTCGTGCGTGCCGCAGTCGTTAGAGCATTGACCTCGCGTTTCTACAAAGCCGGGACGGACCACGCCGGGTTCTCACCGGACCAGGCTCTCACGTCACCAAGCGCGAAGCGCCGTGAGGTATTCGGGGGTCGCATGAAGGGTGCGCTGCATCCTGCTAAGGGTGTTCGGCATCTTGTGCTTAGTTCCTTGCGTACGGATGACAGCTGCGTATGACTTCATTTTATTTTCTGGTACTTTCACTTCCAGAGACATTTGTAAGCGCTGTGTAACTGCCTCGAGGTTGCTTGACCAATTTAAAGCAACGTGCGGCTATCGCATTTGCGCGGATTGAGGGTTCTCGACCCCGCACAACATAATCTACTCGACAACCGTTCATGGTTACCGCAAAAAAAACGAAGGCAAAAAAAAAGTGGAAACCTGGTCGCTGAGCTCACGAAGTGATCTGCTTCTTTTACAACATCGATGCCAAGCGACAAAAACCAACCCCGATGGCAAACACCGGGGGGGGGCGCTTGTTTTACAATGTCGTTGCCAAGCGACGAAACCCCAACCCCGATGGCAAACATCGCCGGAGGGGGGGGGGGGGGTTGGTGATGGATACCCCGGACGCGAGAATAGTAGTGGTGCGGAGTACACCTCGCCGGGTCACATGTTGCCTGCTTCGACATGAAACCCAGCCGCTGTGAACCTTGTACGTCTCTGTGTTCCTGTGGCAGACTGGATAAAGCACGCTTTTCGTTCGTCAAACCTCCCACTCATCCCGCATCAATTGACATTTGATGGGTTTCTTGCATTCAGCTTCGTTCTTCAATAACTCGTTACGGTGTGCATATGGTGACGTACTAGTAATGATTGGTCCATCCTTCATCTGGAGCTCAATCGTAGCATTGGCGCAAACAGACCGGAAATGTCAAGACGAATAGAGGCGACTCCAAGACATCGTTGGCCCCTACGGGCAAAGCGTGGGACAAATTGTTGCAAAACCGCGCATCCGCTAAAAAGACCCCCAAGGGCCAAGCCTTTCGTGTTTTTGCTCGGGACACCGTTCGTGCCCAAAAACACCACCATTCAAAGCAATCTGATCGCTAGGTAGGGTGTCCATTGGAACAACAAGACCTCGTCGACCCCCCCCCTCCCCCCCCCCCTCGGCCTTGTTTGCCATCGGGGTTTGGGTTTTCGTCGCTTGGCAACGACGTTGTAAAACAAGCCGCCCACTCGGTGTTTGTCATCGGGATTGGGTTTTCGCCGCTTGGCAACGACGTTGTAAAACAAGCCCCCCCCCCCCGGGGTTGCCCTCAGGAATGGGGTTTCCTCCCTTGGCAACCACCTTGTAAAAAAAGCCAAATCTATTTCTGAAATCCGCCACCAGGGTACCGGTTTTTTTTTTTACCCCGTTTTTTTTTTTTGGCGGAAAACAAAAAGGGGGGCGAAGAAAAAAAGTTGGTGCGGGGCAAAAAACCCCCCCCCCCCCCAAAGGGGAATAAACACCACGGTTTGTTTAAAAAGGGCAAAATTCCTCCGGGGAATTACAAAGGGTTTAAAATTTTTTTTTGAAAAAAAAAACCCAAAAAAAAAAAAAAATACAAAACAAAATTTCTCTCCCACCCCAAAAAAAAAAAAC